>JAGGAR010000008.1:0-29166 GCA_017657315.1 Termitomyces sp. K1Ag | reverse complement strand
CTCCATTCCAACAGTCCTCCCACACCAAACACACGACGTGTCTGATATATCTTCCAAAGCATGATTCTTCTTGAAGTATTATTCATACCTTCCATCACGACCTGCTACTGATTCTAGCTACGTAGTCACAAAACTACATCATTCAGACCACTCTTGCAGAGAAGATCGCCAAGTAAGCTCAGCAATCTATTACTGAAGAATATCTGGCTAAATTTCTCAGGCCTTCATCCCTCGATGTGCAATTTGTAGACTTTGATGGCGTTCGGTTCCATCTATCAACGCCAGAGCGCAAGACATCTCTTCTTCTCTCTATGCACATCCGGTGCTGGGACGAGCTTGTAAACTATGGAGTCTTGGACATACTAAAGCGGGAATATGGGTCGTTGCTCATTGCGCAACCTGAACACGAATACAATGTGAGCTTGGTGATCGATCTTGAGCAGGTACCAACCGATGCAGGTAATGTTGTAAGCCCAACATGAATTCCCGTAAGATGCACTGAATCGGTTTCAGAGGCTCGCGAAGCGTTCATCTTATCGGTTGCCTTACTTAAACGCAATGCTCTGGCTGCTCCATTCGAGCTTGGTTTCAAGACTCAGAAGGAGCTCGAGGCAGGGGGTTCACAGGGAGAATTATTGCAGGTTCACTACCGTGATGAAGAAGCGATCTACGTTCAGGCTTCCCCCGATAGTGTCACTGTTATCTTCTCCACTATATTCCAAGATGAGACCGACCGCATCTTTGGGAAGGTCTTCCTTCAGGTAGTCTAGTGATTGGCCACTTTTCTGGGTACTGATGTTGCGTGCATCAGGAATTTGTTGATACTCGCCGCCGGCCCCCACCAAATGTCCAAAACGCACCCCAGGTCTCGTATACCACCCGGGACCCTCCGCTCGAAATTCGTCATGTTCCCGGCCTCCGCAACACAGATGACATTGGCTATCTCACCTTCGTCCTTTTCCCGCGCCATTTTGCCAATGCTTCCGTAGCTGCAAACACCATTTCACACATCCAACTCTTCCGTGATTACCTCCACTATCACATCAAATGCTCCAAAGCGTACATGCATTCAAGGATGAGGTATCGTGTGGCCGAATTCCAGAAAGTTTTAAATAGGGCCAAGACAGAGGTAGCCACATCAGAGAGGAAGACAGTAACGTATGTATTGCTTTTTTGCAGCGTATGATTGGTTGACTAACAATCGCCACTAGAGGACGAACCCTTGTAACCCGGTGATTGTGTTTTATACAATGCTTCTCATCTTTTATGCACACCTAGTTTCCATGATGTGCTCGCACGGCATGCCACATTCTTCATCAAGAGTCAACCGCGGGTTGACTCTGCTCCTCCAGTAAGTCAGTAAGCGACAAGTTCTGCTGGGGGACGTCATGATTTCCACATAAGTTCCCAAGCTGGGTCGTCGCTGCAGGTCGATGCGGCTGTCACTGTACCTGGAGTTCATCTGCGAAAATTTGTTTTCCTGAAGTCAGAAAGAAAGACCATCCTTATTCCCTCAACAAATGACGGCTACAAGCATCTTCGGGAGTGAGTACCATGAAGACGGAGTTACTAGTGCCGAGTACAGACCAGAGTTGCTGACATAAGGCGTCACGAATTTTGGGGTCGATCATAAGTTTGAACCCCAGAGAGTGCGCGGTTTAATTAAAAGAGCAGTCTTACTTCTGCCGCTTTTCTTTTTCTTCACCCTTCAGAATTACGGTCTCTGCACGTTGTCCTCCCCAGGAGTCCGCTTTCTGAACCGCCATGTCGGCCTACGACCATTCCAGAGTCCAGCATTTTATAGGTACGCGTCATAATAGTTTTGTTATGAGTTAAAATATTGACGTGTTTTGCATCAGGTGGAAACTCTCTTGAAAATGCTCCGGCTGGTAGCGTTACAGATTTTGTGAAGAAAAACGGAGGTCACACAGTCATTACAAAAGTGAGCACAACGCGCCTCCCTGTAGATCGATGAACTGACCTCGAGCTCTAGGTTCTTATTGCCAACAATGGTATTTAGAATATTTTTTCTTTATATTCTCTACTTACTAGTCGACATAGGTATCGCTGCCGTCAAGGAAATCAGATCCATCCGACAATGGAGTTACGAAACATTCGGTCGCGAGCGCGAGGTCGAGTTCACCGTTATGGCAACTCCTGAGGATCTCAAGGTTAACGCGGAATACATCCGCATGGCCGATCGATATATTGAAGTGCCGGGGGGCACAAACAACAATAATTACGCGAATGTCGATCTCATCGTAGATGTCGCTGAACGCGCCGGCGTCCATGCTGTATGGGCGGGTTGGGGACATGCGTCCGAAAATCCGCGTCTTCCTGAGAGCTTGGCTGCAAGCAAGAACAAGATTGTATTCATCGGCCCTCCAGGAAATGCCATGAGGAGTTTGGGTGACAAAATATCGAGTACCATCGTCGCGCAAAGCGCCGACGTCCCTACGATGCCCTGGTCTGGAACAGGAATTTCAGAGACAGTCCTTTCAGACGCTGGATACGTTACTGTGCCCGATAAGGCATATGCTGAAGCATGTGTCACGAATGTCGAGGAAGGCTTGAAACGTGCCGAGCAGATCGGTTGGCCCGTCATGATCAAAGCAAGTGAGGGAGGTGGTGGAAAGGGTATTAGGAAGGTCGAATCACCCGACGCATTCAAAAACGCGTATCATGCAGTTGCTGGAGAAATTCCAGGTATCATTCATCGATCTCACTCTTATTGCATATATAATTCATTCGGTACACAGGATCACCTATCTTTATCATGAAGCTCGCTGGTCAAGCACGTCACTTGGAAGTCCAGCTTCTTGCTGATCAGTATGGCGATGCTATTTCACTGTTTGGTCGCGACTGCTCGGTGCAACGTCGGCACCAGAAAATTATTGAAGAGGCCCCTGTTACCATTGCGAAGGAGGAAACCTTTGAACAGATGGAGAAGGCAGCTGTTCGTCTATCGAAACTCGTGGGCTACGTTAGTGCTGGCACTGTGGAATGTGGGTTTTCTGCTTCAGTACGTATTGTAGGGTTGCTGCTGACACCAGGCGCCCGAAGATCTCTATAGTCCTGCTGAGGACTACTTCTATTTCCTGGAACTTAACCCCCGTCTTCAAGTTGAACATCCTACGACTGAGATGGTTACAGGAGTCAACCTTCCGGCTGCCCAGCTTCAAATTGCCATGGGCATACCCTTGCACCGAATCCGGGATATTCGTCAATTGTATGGTGTAGCACCCAATGGCTCCTCAGAGATTGATTTCGATATGGTCAAGCCCGACGCCAACCAGCTTCAGCGTAAGCCGCGTCCCAAGGGTCATGTCGTTGCCGTTCGTATCACTGCGGAGAACCCAGATGCTGGATTCAAACCATCTTCGGGATCCATCCAGGAGCTCAACTTCCGCTCCAGCACAAACGTGTGGGGTTACTTCTCCGTCGCCACTGCGGGTGGACTCCACGAGTTCGCTGATTCACAATTCGGTCATATCTTCGCATATGGCGAAGACCGCAGCGAGAGTAGGAAGAATATGATCGTTGCGCTCAAGGAACTCAGCATCCGAGGCGACTTCAGGACGACCGTCGAATACCTTATCAAGCTTCTTGAGTTGGAAGCATTCAAGGAGAACAATTTCACGACGGGCTGGTTAGACTCCCTGATCAGCAATAAACTCACCGCTGAACGCCCAGATGCTACCCTCTCGGTTATTTGTGGTGCTGTCACCAAAGCTTACCTCGCTTCAGAAGCTTGCTGGACCGAATACAAGCGAGTTCTTGATAAGGGCCAAGTTCCTGCTAAGGATGTTTTGAAGACAGTCTTTGACATTGAATTCATCTATGAGAACATTCGTTATTCCTTCACTGCCGCTCGTTCGTCCTCGACTGTATGGACACTTTACCTCAATGGAGGGCGAACCATGGTTGGTGCGCGCCCTCTTGCTGACGGGGGCCTCCTTGTTCTATTGGATGGCAAGAGTCATTCGATCTATTGGCGCGAGGAAGTTGGCGCTCTCCGACTAATGGTTGATGCTAAAACCTGCTTGATTGAGCAGGAGAACGATCCTACCCAACTTCGAAGCCCTAGTCCAGGAAAACTCATCCGGTTCTTTGTCGATAGTGGTGACCACATAAATGCTGGTGAACAATACGCCGAAATCGAGGTTCGTTTGAACACTCGTGGATTCTTCTAGCTTGTCTTAATCAAAAGTTCGATAGGTCATGAAGATGTACATGCCTCTGGTTGCGTCCGAAGACGGCGTTGTTCAACTTATCAAACAGCCAGGAGTGTCTCTGGAGCCTGGAGATATTCTCGGTATACTGACACTCGACGACCCAGCTCGTGTCAAGCATGCCAAACCTTTCGAAGGCCAACTTCCAGCCATGGGTGTCCCTGGTGTCGTTGGTAACAAGCCTCACCAGAGGTATGTAAAATGTTTAGGCATCCTGCACGACATTCTCGATGGTTTCGACAACCAAGCCGTCATGGCCTCAACACTGAAGGACCTCATCGACTTACTTCACGAACCCGAACTTCCATTCTCTGAGGTCAACGCAATTCTCTCCACCCTTTCTGGTCGCATACCCGTCAAACTGGAGGAAAGCATCAGACACACTATCGATGCCGCCAAGGCGAAAGGCGACAATGTCGAATTTCCCGCTGTTCGAATCAAGAAAGTGATTGAGCACTATATTGAAGACAACATTCTTCCCCAGGATCGTGCTATGTTCCGCGATTCCGTTGGCACCCTTTCCGAAGTTTTAGAGAGGTATCAGAGTGGATTGAAAGGGCACGAGACTGCGGTGATCGCTTCTTTGCTAGAGCGTTATGCATCCACAGAGAAGCTCTTTGGAGGCAGCATTGAAGCTCGTGTTCTCGCTCTCCGTGATCAGCATAAGGACGATCTCGACAAAGTCGTCAGCCTCGTCCTAAGCCATATCAAGGCGCAGAGCAAAGCTAAGTTGATTTTGGCTGTTCTTGACTACGTCAAGACTAGCAACCTCAACGTTTCAAACACTGAGGGACGGCTTTATAAGGCATTGCAAGGTCTGGCTGCTCTTGAGCCAAAGTAAGATCCTTCCTTCTTCAACATACTTTATATAATACTCAAATTAATCCACCAGATCTTCCACTACAGTGTCTCTGAAGGCGCGAGAGGTTCTCATCCTTGGTCAGATGCCTTCTTATGAAGAGCGCTTGGTCCAAATGGAAGCTATCCTCAAGAATTCAGTCTATAACAACTATTATGGAGAGCAAGGTCAAGAGGGTCCCAGGTATGTGCTCGCTATTTGTTCGAAGTCATGTCAATAACGCGTCTGTAGAACACCATCTGCGGATGTGTTGAAGGAGCTCAGTGACTCTCGTTATACGGTGTATGATGTCCTTCCTGCGTTCTTCAATCATGAGGACCCAATGGTTTCTCTTGGTTCGTTTCCTTGTGCGGATATATCTCCTGGTCCTGACCTTCTTTTTTAGCTGCTTTTGAAGTGTACATTCGTCGTGCATATAGGGCCTACACATTACTTTCTATTGATTATGAAGAAGGCGACGCTCTCGACGATGGAGAAGTCCCCAGCATCATTACTTGGCGCTTCAACCTGGGACAGTCGCACTCGCCTCCCTCGACGCCTCGTCTTGGGTATGTCTCTTCACTGGTCTGTTCTAGATATTTCTAACTTTTTCATAGGGAAAATCGACGCTCGGGTTCTGTGAGCGACTTGACATATATGATCAACCGTCATCAATCGCAGCCCGTCCGAACAGGCGCTATAGCCTCTTTCCCCAACATCGGCACCCTTTCCCGGGGCTTCGAAAAGGTTGTTTCAATGCTCCCTGTGTTCGACTACCGGGAATTCTGTCAGCGTTATGGTCCGGACAGCCAACCGCCCAACGTCGTGAACGTGGCCCTTCGTATTTTCCGTGACGAAGATGATATGTCGGAAAGCTCTTGGACGACCACTATTACCCAGTTTGTCAACTCTCAGAAAGACGTCCTTGGTCGTCGCGGTGTCCGCCGCCTGTCCGTCCTCATTTGTCGCCGTGGTCAATACCCTGTCTATTATACATTACGTGATTTCGATGGCACTTGGGGAGAAGAGCAAGCCATTCGCAACATCGAGCCCGCCCTTGCCTTCCAATTGGAACTTAGCCGCCTGTCCAACTATAACTTGAAACCCTGCTTTGTTGAAGCGAAGCAAATCCACATCTACCATGCTGTTGCACGGGAGAATCAACTTGATAACAGGTTCTTCATCCGTGCCCTTGTCCGTCCTGGTCGCCTTAGGGGAACCATGAGTACGGCAGAATACCTTATCTCCGAAACTGACCGTCTTGTTACGTCTGTCTTGGATGCACTGGAAGTTGTCAGTGCCCAGTATCGTGGTGCTGACTGTAATCACATTTTCATGAACTTCGTCTATAACCTTGCCGTCACCTATGAAGATGTTCTTGCAGCTATATCGGGGTTCATCGAGCGTCACGGCAAGCGACTCTGGCGCCTTCATGTTACGGGCTCGGAAATCAGAATAACTCTGGAAGATAACGAAGGCAATGTGACACCGATTCGTTGCATCATCGAGAACGTCTCTGGCTTTATTGTCAACTACCATGGATACCAAGAAATCACTACCGACAAAGGAACTACCATCTTAAAGTCAATTGGTGACAAAGGGCCCTTGCATCTTCAACCTGTACACCAAGCATACCCCACTAAAGAATCTCTACAGCCAAAACGTTATCAGGCTCATCTCATCGGCACCACCTACGTATACGACTTCCCCGATCTCTTCTCGAAAGCCCTGCACAATGTATGGGTCAAATCGCGAGCCACCGACCCTTCGCTGGACACGCCTAAGGTATTTTTGGAATCTAGGGAGCTTGTGCTGGACGAACATGACCAACTGACGGAAGTTGACCGAGCCCCTGGTAACAACACCTTTGGCATGGTGGCTTGGGTGTTCAACCTTCGCACTCCTGAGTTCCCAATGGGTCGCAAGGTTGTCGTGATAGCGAACGACATCACGTACAAGATTGGATCCTTCGGTCCCATCGAGGACCAGTTCTTCTACCTCGTCACCCAATATGCCCGCGAACATGGCACTCCCCGTATCTATTTGTCTGCCAATTCCGGTGCTCGCATTGGTATTGCTGAAGAAATTTGGCCCTTGTTCTCTGCCGCATGGAACGACGACGCTCATCCTGAGAAGGGGATCAGCTACCTTTATCTCACCCCCGAGAACCATCTCACACTTCAGGAAAAGGGAGGAGACGCAGTGCGCACTGTCGAGATCGAGGAAGGTGGTGAACGTCGTTACAAGATTACTGATCTCATCGGTCTGCAAGAAGGCCTCGGCGTCGAATCCCTCAGAGGATCGGGTCTCATTGCTGGTGAAACCTCGCGAGCATATGACGACATTTTCACTATCACCCTTGTCACCGCACGTTCTGTTGGTATCGGAGCATACCTTGTCCGTCTCGGCGAACGCGCAGTGCAAGTCGAGGGCCAACCTATCATTCTCACTGGTGCAGGTGCCCTCAATAAGGTACTTGGCCGTGAGGTCTACACCTCCAACTTGCAACTCGGTGGCACACAGATCATGCACAAGAATGGCGTATCACACCTCACGGCGAGCAGTGATCTTCAAGGCGCGACCCAGATCCTTGAGTGGCTATCTTATATCCCCGAATTCAAAGGTGGTCCCTTGCCTGTGCGGGAGACTGCAGACAGCTGGGATCGTGACATTGATTATACGCCTCCGAAGGGTGTTTACGATCCGCGCTGGTTCATTGAAGGCAAGGTCGACGAACAATCCTCAAACTGGCTGTCGGGCTTCTTCGACAAAGGATCATTCCAGGAGACATTGAGTGGATGGGCACAAACCGTTGTCGTTGGACGCGCTCGCCTTGGAGGCATCCCTATAGGTGTCATCGCTGTTGAAACCCGTACCATCGAACGCATTGTACCGGCTGACCCTGCCAATCCCGCTTCCTTTGAACAGCGCATCATGGAAGCTGGTCAGGTCTGGTATCCTAACTCTGCCTACAAGACTGCTCAAGCTATCTTCGATTTCAATCGCGAGGGTCTTCCTTTGATCATTTTCGCCAATTGGCGTGGCTTTTCAGGCGGTCAACAGGACATGTATGATGAAGTGCTCAAGCAAGGGTCAAAGATTGTCGACGGCCTATCGAGCTACAAGCAACCTGTCTTCGTTTATATTGTTCCTAATGGCGAGCTTCGTGGAGGTGCCTGGGTCGTTCTCGATCCATCTATCAACTCGGAACAGATGGAGATGTATGCTGACGTTGATGCTCGTGCGGGTGTCCTCGAACCTGAGGGTGTTGTCGAGATCAAGATGCGTCGTGAAAAAATACTGGCCCTTATGGAGCGTCTTGACTCGTCGTACGCTTCTCTCAAGCGCGACACTAAGGACCCGTCCAAGACACCGGAGGAGAGAGCAATGGCAGCTACCGAAATGGCTCAACGAGAGACGCTTTTGCAGCCGACGTATAAACAAATTGCGCTTCTCTATGCTGATCTTCACGAGTAAGTCTGTTTCTAGTTCTTCGCCATCCAATAGTGACGCCCGCATTTCTAGTCGGACAGGTCGCATGGAAGCAAAAGGCTGCGCCAAACCCGCGGTCTGGAAGAACGCTCGAAGACACTTCTACTGGGCTGTACGGGCCCGCACCGCCAGATCTGCCGCTCTCTCGGACATCGCAGAAGCTTCGCCAAACTCCACCGTGGAATACCGCACACGATTGTTGGACTCCTTGGTACAAATCGACTCAAAAACTGACTACCGCAAGATTGCAGAGACGCTTGAGAAGCTTGACCTCTCTCAGACTATTATCCAACTCAAAGCTGACCATCTCCTGCGCCGCCTGATCGATCTAACTAAAGAAGATCGGAAAGCAACAATGGACGGTTTGATTCGTCTGGCTGACCATCTCACTCCGGAGGAAAAGTCATCCCTCATGACTGTTCTTCAATCAACAGCTTCGCCTGGTAAGTTTCTTTCTTCCTTACCTATTTACATATGGTTGACCTTCTTTTAGGCCCCCCGTCTTATGCATAGAAAAGATCCCTCCACTCTGTTCTGTACTGATTAATCTCAATCTTTCCACGAGCTTTCGTTTGCAGCATACACCACACTTGTTTCCATAGTTGTTACCATAATGGTTTTCGTAGATACTAGACACACATCAAACCTCATGAGCACCAGCATACCACATGTCTTCACATACATACACTTGAATGACACGATTAATATCAACTGACTTTGAGGATGTGTGCGTACATAAAGAATTTTGAATTTCGCAGTGTGTTGGCAGGCGTTGACAAATTTATTTAAAGATAAGATGACGTCCACGTGGTTCGAATTCCGAGCTCGACTCGATGTTCCGAGTCTGCATTTCCGACAGCTGCTCTTGCTCTTAGTACTAGACAACTTTCCGTACAAGCTATAATGGGACATTTGATAACATTGGCGACGTACGAGTAAAATTACTTGTGAGGTCATCCCATCCGTACTAACTGTGTCGTAGATGGTATGAAGTATGCCCTTCACGTCGAAACAGTTTTACGATCTATAATCTAGTTCATTAAACCAATGGGCGTTGGACTTTAAAGTGAGTGCTACAAGCCTTGTACCCCGATCATGCTTTGAACGAATTCTTCTTAGGGTAACTTAGAACGTATTTTGGCCAGTATCGCGATCGCAAAAGAGAGAGGTGCAACTCTGCGGGTGGGGCCAGAGCTAGAGATACCGTGCGTCAACTTTTGAATTGATTCTCATCATTCTCCTCAACTTTTACAGAGGCTACGGATGTTTGGATCATTTCCTGGAAGGTATCCTATTCTTTACGATTTGTCCGAGTCATTCGTTATCTTATTTCCTAGGTGACACGGTCCTCCATTCTTGGGAAGTCTTAGCGAAGATCTTGGTATCAGAAGAGACTATGGGAATTGTCTGTGATATCGGCATGTACGTTTTCAAGCAGTTTTCACGGCACAGTAAAAAGTCACCATCGTGTGCAGGCCAATCGTGCATAAAAATGTTATCTACAACTGCCGCGTCATTATACATGATCGTAGAATATTGCTTATTAGACCCAAGATGTGGCTTGCGAACGACGGGAACTACCGTGAACTCCGGTATTTCACTCCTTGGACGAAACACAGACAATGGGAAGACCATTATCTTCCGAGGATCATACAAGCTGTTACGAAACAAGTATGACCCCTTTTCTCTCTCAGCAGATTACTTGTTTTATGCTTTTGTTAGACAAAAGTCCCTTTTGGCGATGCAGTTATAAGCACACTGGACACATGCTTTGGCGTCGAGCTATGTGAAGAGTTGTTCACACCCGCCAGGTAGGCAGTACCTGTTTTTCACTTATCTTGGTCCTGATATACCAACAGTCCCCACATTCTCATGGGACTTGATGGTGTTGAAATCTTTACCAACTCTAGCGGAAGCCACCATGAGCTTCGCAAGCTCTATACCAGAGTGGAACTTATCAAAGAAGCTACTCTGAAGGTGATGATCCAGACACAATTCAAACCTATCCAATTCTTACTGGTTTTTTGTCCTTGTGTAGTTGGGCGGGGTCTACTTGTATGCTAATCAGCAAGGTTGTGATGGGGATCGTCTCTACTATGACGGATGTGCCATGATTGCCGTCAACGGACGTATCGTTGCGCAAGGTTCACAGTTTTCCCTGAACGATGTGGAGGTCGTCAGCGCCACCATTGATATTGAGGACGTCCGAGCACATCGTGCTAAGAGCAGCAGAAGTATGCAAGCTGCTTCTGCTGAAAGGTATCACAGGATTGAAGTACCCTTCGTTCTGTCCCGCGGGAAATTTGACGAGATCACTGGAGAGGAATCAGCCAGCCTCAGCGGTAACAACTCTATTGATGTCCGATTTCATACGGCCGAAGAAGAGATTGCGTATGTTTTGATCAAAGTGCTTCTTCTAGAAAGGGCTTAAATCTTTACTAGCTTGGGCCCTGCATGCTGGCTCTGGGACTACCTTCGGAGATCCCGCACTCAGGGGTATTTTGTTCCACTTAGTGGTGGAATAGACAGTTGCGCCACAGCCATCATAGTTTACTCTATGTCTCGGCTTGTGACCGAAGCTGCAAAGCGCGGAGGTCAGTCGATTCTCGTTTAAATCAGTTGGTAATTTTTCTGATAATAATTATCATATGAACCCTGACAGACCAAATGGTAATCGCGGACGCTAGACGTATCTCAGGAGAACCTGAGGACTCGACCTACATTCCCACCGATCCTCGCGAATTTACTGGTAGAATTTTCCATACTTGTTATATGGGGACAGAAAATTCGAGTACAGAGACTAGGAAACGCGCAAAGCAGCTCTCTTCTGCGATTGGAAGGTATGTTGAAGCACTACCAAGGTAGCAGAGATCTTAATACAACATCACCTAGCTATCATATCGATCTTAACATGGACAGTGTAGTGACTGCCGTCAGAAACCTCTTCGGGTTCGTAACAGGCATTCGCCCGCAGTTCAGAAGTCACGGAGGCACCAATACGGAGAATCTTGCTCTTCAAAACATTCAAGTCCGTCAATTCTTAATTGCCTGTCTATCAGCGTTTTAGAACTGATAAGACTATCCACACAGGCAAGGCTTCGGATGGTGCTTGCGTATATGTTTGCCCAACTTTTACCTTTCGTACGTGGGAGATCGGGGGGGTTACTTGTGCTCGGAAGTGCCAACGTCGACGAAAGGTGGCACTTGAGCCATTTCCTTCATTGCCACTCTGACCATTTCCGGAGACAGCCTTCGTGGATACTTGACGAAATATGATTGTTCCTCTGGTTCGTTGCCGACCATGTTACATCTCGCAGACCCTAATCACCTGCGTAACATCTCGCAGCTGATATCAATCCCATCGGTGGTATCAGTAAGACGGATTTAAAGAGGTTTATTGCATACGCCGAGCGTGCATTCGACTTACCTATCTTAGCGAGGTTGGCTTCTGCTCTGCTGTGTTGCTTTCATTACTGGATGTCTTTGTGCAGTTTCCTCAGTGCGGTGCCAACGGCTGAACTGGAACCTATCACAGAAAATTATGTGCAGTCAGATGAAGTGGGCGCGAATTTTTTGACCACATATACTTTTCTGACATCTGTGTAGGCCGACATGGGCATGACTTACGACGAATTATCTGTGTTCGGACGACTCCGAAAAGTTGAAAAATGTGGTCCTTACAGCACTTTCACGAAGTTGGTCCATGAATGGGGTTCCTTCTTGTCACCTACACAGGTACTTTCTTCTGGTGACTTGTCACCAGTCTATCTGCTTACACGACTCCAGATTGCAGAGAAAGTGAAACTATTCTATTTTGAACACGCAAGAAACCGACACAAGATGACGACATTGACGCCTGCTTACCATGCAGTATGTTCCTCTCTGCATCCATTAACAACGCATCTCATGCAATGCTCTCAGGAATCCTATAGCCCTGATGACAACAGTCAGTCCTACATATCGGAGTCATACATGTGCTCACCTCTCGATAGGGTTTGATTTGCGTCCTTTCTTATACCCATCCCGTTTCCCGTGGCAATTTAAGAAGATCGACGAGGTTGCGGCAGTGTTACCGGATAGATCAACACAAAACAGTACAGTCGATAAGGCCAAGACCGAATAAACGATATCCGGAGGATGAACTTATGTTGTAATGTACTTGCGAGGTATCGAAGTGCGTGTATATTATTAATACAGATGATGTATACGAATAAGTACAACCGTGACGTGAAATATGCCTAGTTCGTGCGCAAGAATCGAGAAAATGAGTTTTGAATATTCACTTTCTTCATAATCGTAGGTTCTGAAGCTGCCCACTCACTATCAATAACAGATTCAACACGCAAAACGAAGCTTGATACTTACGATCCGTCAAACCTTCCTCTTTCACTTTCCTCTTCACACTCTCCATTACTTCACTGACTGCTGACCGGTCGAGATCGCCTCTCGCCTTCATGAGTCCCTCAACAAAGGTGATATTAGGTCCGTGTACCTTCGCAAATGACCAGAAAGACAGAAACACCATGTCTTTTGAAGCTTCGAGTAATGCTAGTATCATCTCGATGACCTCGAAACACTGCTCGACTTCCTTGGCAGGTTTTAGCGTGCTGAAGAACGCGAACGCAAGACCAACATCTTCCCGAATCCGATCTGTCGCAGCAGGCATTCTGAGTTTTGGCGAGTTTGCAAGCGCGTTGAGATAGAAGACAAGGAAGGCATCGAGAAGGTCATCAATGAGAAGCTCTAGAAGTGAGGGGTTGAGGTAACTCTGGTAGTCCGTCATGTAGTCGCGCATTGTTTCCACGATCTGTACTACAATTCCATCATACCAAACCTGCTGGAACAGGCTCTTCGTCGCCGGTTTAAGATCGTTGAGAATCATGTCGATCAGCGTTTGAGTGCATTTCTTTGCTACATCGAGGTACCCGTCAATTGCATCGTTCAAGCGCTCAGTGATTGTGACACGGTATTTCTCTGACACAAGCGGTTCGAGACGTGCAAGGAGTGCTTCAGCGTAGTCGGCGGATTTGATTTGATCGTTGGCAAGGGCGATGCAATACTCAACAAGACCACCCGCTACCTCGTCTGGCTTTTCAATCTGCTTCTTGAATTCAACTTCGACAATCTTGACCCATTGATCTTGTATCCCCTTCATGACACGATTCGTTTCACTAACAACACGAGCCAAAATGGCACCTTGCCCACTCTCTGTCGCCAGGTCGACCTGTTGGTTCACCATTTGGAAGAGGATAACAGCACCCTGGGTGCCGTATAAGCCATCACTATCGACTTCTGGGGGTTCCTCGCGTTTAGTGAACTCGGCAATCTCTGTCTTCAGCAGGTTCGCGGACCATTCATCGAGCTTTTTGATGATGAGTTGGAGATAGTCTTCAATAAGAGACTGCTCTTTCCCATCCAGGAGTGGCGGTTCGAGAAGATCAGATGGGACGTTAAGCTCCTTCATATTTGCCTTGTACTCCTTGAGCCATTCGAAGAGAGTAAGCAAGACGCCTGCTTCGGGTCCTGATGCTACCAACGTCTTGATCGTTTCATTAAGAGCTTTATGGTATTCGCGAATATAGAGAGAGTAGATCTCGTATTCCGCGGGGAAACAGGGTACGACATCTTCTTCAATTCGGATGATATCTTGATATACCCATCCGAGATTGGAAAGGAAGGTAGCAGGATTTTTTTCATCGCGTTTGTATGCTTCCTGGAACTTATCTTTGATGGAGTCGGTGATCGCTTTTGTGGTTTTTGACCGGTAATGCTTGATGACACGAGCATTGGCCTGCATTGACTTAAATTTCGACGCAGCACTCCATTTTGCTGCCTTCTTCACTAGACGTATGACTATAGCCTATACGGGATACTAGGTCAGTGATATCCACCGTTTCTTGTCCAAGAAGACAGATACCTTCTCGTCCTCTTTGCCTTCTACTTCTGCAATCTTGACTAACCGTACCACAACGTCAGGGTAACCTGCTCGGACAATGGGCAAAATGTTACGGGCAAGCTCCAATATATAATAATCGAAGGCCGCTATGACTTGGTTCAGACGTTCAAACCAGCGCTGTAGAGTTGCCCTTGAACTAGGAGATGCTTGTTTGGCTTGGTGCATAGTGTGATTACGGAAAGCCTCAAGCTGATTGAGCTGGTAGTGAATAAAAAGAAGGTTCTGAGCAGGCCCGAGAATGTTTGTACTATCTTGAGCGAGGAGCCTCTCAATAACATCAAGCTTTTCGGCCATTTCGAGTAGGTTATTGACCATTTCCTCCGTAGACTCAAAGTTACGGTGAACCATCGAGACCTGTAAGTAATATTAGACACTGTGGTGAATTTCAAGAATTGGAACGTACTCGACTGATCTGGTCAAACGTCGATACTGTGTTCTGAGGGTCCATACATTGTTGTTCCATGGCTGCCATCTCATCCTTGATAGCCTGAACATTGTCACGAGTATTGAGCAACTTTCTTAGGCCTTCTCGTGTAGCCTGAAGTTGTTCTTTGACGCCATTCTTCAGCCTGGCGTCGATAGAAGCCTTTTCCTTCTCCAGTTTCTTCCTGTATGCAGATATCTTGACGAGATCGTCCGGTGACTGGAGATATTCGCCTACTGCATGCGCAGCTGATACAGGTGCGGCTGCTGTGGCCATAGCGCAGAAGGAAGAGGGGAAGCCTCCGCAGCCTGCTGCGGTGCACTGGCTTCTGGTTAAACTTAAAGGTGATCGAAACGATCGAGAGCAATAAGCATTTCCCTAATGCACGTGCACGTGCAATCAATAACTTCCGTTTCTCTCAGGCTCGAGGACGGCGTCAACCTATGTCGTTGTTGAGAACCTCAAGGTCCCATCTGGTCGTGAATACAGTGAGAGGGGGAGCTCTCAGTCGGTTTAGGACGTTCTACTCGACGGTAAAGAATGAAGACATTGAAGAATGTGACGTCGTGATTGTCGGCGGTGGACCTGCTGGATTAACACTTGCTACCGCGCTCGGTAACTCGGAAGGTTTCTTGTGGTGTCACGTATAAAACTGAATAAATCTATAAGGCTCGTCGACAATTGCTCGCCATAACTTGCGTATCACTTTAGTCGAAGGCGGCGACCTCTCAAAAGTTAAGCAATGGGCACCTCCTTCCGGGACGTACTCCAATAGAGTCAGCTCTTTAACGAACGCATCGCAATCGTTTCTCAAAGGTACTAACTTTTTCAAGATAAATTACTGAGGATTTACTATGCTCTCTAGCCATTGGTGCTTGGGCTCATGTCGATGGGCATCGGACAGCCCCAGTCGAGGAATTGCAGGTTTGCTGAATATTGAGTTCTCCAGTACTCACCAACTAAACCGCATAAAGGTGTGGGATGGCGTTTCCGACGCGCGAATAACTTTCTCTGCGTCCGAAATCGGTTTGGAAAGGCCACAGGATGGGATGGCTCGCCTCAGCGAAAACCTCAATCTCCAACGCGGACTTCTACGGCGTCTCGACGAACTTCCTGAGGTTCAGCTTATTGACAAGATAAAGGTCAAGTCTATCCTGCGAGACACAGACGAACGGGGAGGTTGGCCTTTGGTTAACCTCGAGAACGGCCGAACTCTCAGGGCACGATTACTCGTCGGCGCTGATGGATTCAACTCTCCCGTCCGTTCCTACGCCCAAATACCCTCCTTTGGTTGGTCCTACGATACCATAGGAGTTGTTGCGACCATGGTCCACCCGCCGCGTGGTGCATTCCAAGCTCCCAATACAATTGCGTATCAGCGTTTCCTACCGACGGGCCCAATCGCCTTCTTGCCTCTTTCTCCGACTGTCTCTTCACTTGTCTGGTCCACTAGACCCCATATCGCCTCAGCTCTCACAACGTCAGAGCCTGCAGTCCTGGCAAGTATGATCAATGCTGCCTTCAGACTACCTGAGCTATCTTTGAAATATCTCTACAACCGCATTATCGAAGCACAAGCAAATGGTCAACCCCTAACACTAGCTGAAATACAGCAAGAGATTAAGTGGCGGGAGGACTCGCATGCCATTGACCCGAACTCCGCATACAGATCCGCCATGGTCGAGGTGAGGGAAGATGCAGGCATTCCTGCAGCAGACTCGCAATTTGTTCCCCCACTCGTCACCTCCCTACAACCTGGAACGGTTGCAACCTTCCCCCTTAAATTCAATCACACCGAAGCATACATCGGCGAAGGACAGGGTAGCCGGACTGTGCTTGTATCAAGTCTTCCATAGAATCAGCTCGATCCGAGGTCACCTCAGCATACGCCCGGCTTGAAAATCTCATGAGCATCATTAACGAAGTCAGTACTTGTACCGATATTATCTCCGTCACCCATCATCTGATAGAGGTTTGCGCCGAACCTAGGCACACACCCGCCTACAAGCTGACCTAACTTCGCTCGTCACCAAATACCCACCCCAAATCAACAGCAGACGCGCTGCCTCGGACGAACTCCTCGCCGCACGTATCGAGGCCTCCTTAATCAAACTCTCTCTTATCCGTGCCCGAGCAACACAGACACTCTACGACCACAGGTCAACCCAGAACCCTGACTTGAATGTGGCACAGGCTTTGTCCTCCGTATATACAAAACTTAGAGGAGAGGAGAAGAAGATGCGAGAGGAGGAAGCGGCGCTCGACCGCCAACTGGGTGAGTATGAGACGATGCTCAGGCTGGTGGATGGAGAAGGCGGGGGGTTCAAGCAAGTTGTCGATGACTGGACGAGGGTCCAGAGAGAAAGGGAAGAGTGTATACGGGACTTGCGTAGGTTGGGATGGACGGGAGATTGAATCACACTCTCATCCTCGGCGGCGTACATCGGTCATGCTTACTGACGGATTATTCAACAAGACACGTACAACACAAGCTGTAGTGTTTCGTACCAAGGCGACCAAAAGTCCGCTAAATACATTTGTAAAACGACTAACTCACCTACGATTACATCGGACAGCAACCGGAGGACGACAACTACCTAGTGTCCCCCAAACTCAAACAATAATTTCTCCTAATTCCGAAGTTTTTTGCTCTCCAGGGCAGGGCTGATACAAACTCGGTAAGCACGATCGACTGCTCTAACCACCCTGGGCTATCAGATGTCACCAACGCCGCGCGAGGTGGCATTTACACAGCATCCAAAAGCTTAGACGACTAAGTAGTCGTGGGACGAGGGCTGTCAACTGTCGTTTTGACGATTTCACTCACATGTCAAATAACACAAAGTCGATACAGGTCCTATTTTGTCGGGATGGATCCTGATGAAGGAAGGGGCAGAAAACTTGACAGAGAACAGTGGCTTTGGCCCAAAGTCCTCCACAATATATCCGTGCGTGATACCAGAACGACCTGATAATAAAACAAATCCCGTCGTCCCATCCCGGTTGAGTGGATCATTTGCGGGCTGTAGATCCTAGGAGGATACCTGTTTACATAGTCAGTTAACCAGCGCCCAACGCAGCGCCGAAAAACACGAAACACGAAACACAAATTGAAGCAAGCAACGATACAAGACATCGACAACCGAAAAACTCCGGGTGGAAAATGCGGATTTACACCCGGACCTTTTGTCCTGTTTTGTCTTGGGCCACCGGTCAAGCTTGTCTAGCGTCTCGTAGAAGTGAATGGTTTGATGAGGGGGGGGTGCTTTATTTTTGAAAGTTTAGTCGGCAGGACTTGCAGCCACCACGTCCGCCACATTCTTGAAGTTCCTCACGATACGTAAGGAACGCTTTTGCTTCAAAGGTGGAATGACAAGATGCTTAGGAATCAGCATGATGGGCGATCCCCGTCTTGTGAGGACATCAGGACGAGTGGGGATGTGGGTTGTCATGGGTATGGGGTACAGTGTGATGACAGACACAATGGGTCTCTTTTGTTTGGATGTGGCCGGAAGGGGACTCCCAGAGTGGCTGGCGATTGCGGATTCAGATAGCGCTTGTTGCTTGGAGGTGAGTAACGTCATGATTGTCGACTCGTTGATCCTGCGGGCGGGCGGAACTTTTGTATGGTATGGTATGGAAGGACAACGGGTACATACATACTTACAGGCCTGGGCTCCTGCACATGTATTCAGAGAATTTTTTGGCGATTCAACCGACGGGTCAAGGAGCCATTATTATCGATGATGGGCTGGGGCTGGAACGACAATTGACCTAGAATCGATCGATGATCGGCGACGTTCAAGTCAATCGCGTCCGCGTCCTATTCAATTGGCGGTGAATGGACGGAAATCGATGGGAATGGGATTATATTGCAGGGAGCACGTCCGTTGTTCATGTCACGTCGGTACGCGGATGAGTAGCGTACAACAATAGACGGACGCGATGCGCATTATGGACTAAGCAGGCGAACAAAAGCACCGGTAAGCCGTCGAACCGACATCGTCGGGACGTGTGTTGTCGTCACTGTGACCCTCCCGGTGATCCTGTCAGAGCAAGACAGAATGCGGGATATTCGTGCCGAGCATGATGGAGGCGGAGGTGGAGGATTGTTGATATGTGACGGTGCTATGTATTGAGAGAACAGCCGCGACCGTACAAACATGCATACAATGAATAGCGATCGTGCCGGGTTCTTCTGGGATCATTTCAGTACGAAGGCGCTTTCCCACTCCCCGCGGGAGTGGGAGGTAGTGATGGGTACACCATTTTCTTCGTCAGACCAGAGTAACTGGCAATGCAGCAAAAAAAAAACTGTACGTACCTAAGTGTTAGGTGTCTAAAGATACATCCTGATACAAAGAATCATCAGCGATAAGGTGATCAGCTGAGAGGTGCCTGGGTATGATGAAGTTCAGATGACTTGGGAATTCAGGGTGAGGGCGTGGGGGATGGAGAGGAGCCGGTGGCGCTCAGCTACATATCGTTTAGACTTTACGGAGTTCCGGCTGGAAATGATAGCCCGCTGGGTCACGATATCAAGTGGTGGTGTCCTCGGACACATTGATTTGGAGCATTGGGTCACCGGACTGTGCAGGGGGGCTCGGTGACCCAAGAAAGGAACACCGATACGGTGTTACATACGGTTTTGCGCCCACAGTGCGAAGGTTACAATACAAGTAAGTAAATTAAGGCCCGTCCGGTGATTTGCATGATACGACGAAAGTTTAAGCAGTACTGTATGTATCATACGTACTTGGATGACTGAAGAAAGTTTAATGAGTGTGTGTGAAAAAAGATCAAAGGGGACGTGTCAGGATCTAAAAGGAAAAACTGTATCTCTATCTTAGAAGCTCCAATGATTCTCGAGTGAATGAATGACCCGGTGGGGAGTCGGACCGACAGCGATGCAGGATATGCAGGGTGGTGCTCCGGCATCGAGACGGATCAGCATGCGTGACTGCAGGAGAGCGCAGGCAGGCAGCCTGCAGGTGAATGTAAAAGCGACAAAGCAAAAGGGTGCAAGGACCCATATCGAACACGTTTTTGTTGGTGGTTACGTTCTCGAGGACCCAGTCAGTCATGATCTGTGGGATCTTGCGAGAAGAAGATTTTGAGATCAGAAGTAATCGCGAGATTGGTGCAAGGACTACCATTTGGCGATAAAGTATTTCATTAACGGTTGACGTTACCTGGACTACGAATGACTCGAGTTTTGCGTTGCTCGCTCTCATCTCACGCGTGCGCGTGGGTCGGAGATGTGGTGACGATGGTTGCTGCCTGCAGGCAAACCCACGAGCGCGCACGCGCGCGCGCAGATGTCACGAAGCGGGGAAAGTAGGACCGAGTGCCGGGAATAACGATTTGTAAGATTGAATATTCATGCCCTGGGTTGCGTTGCAGATGTTTCAGAGTACAAGGACAGGTGTCGTAAAGCATGCGTCGAGCAACTTCTCGTCTTTTGTTGGCTGGTGAAAAGACAAAAGGACCGGAAATCAAAGGTCGGCTAACAGCTCGAGGTGGGAGATGGAAATTGTGACACTGGGGAATAGATTAGGCGAATTAGCGTGACGTGACGAGATGGATCTGTGGCGAGATCTGTGCCAAGGCGGTGGACCGATCGCATCTGTGTGCTCGGTTCTATAAAGCCAGCTCTGCACGCCAGACTCTCAGCAGCACCATGTTCCGCACCGGCTCTCCCTACTCGCCCTTCTTCACCTCGGGGCTCCTCTCCAGCGACTACCACCCCCGCAGAGGCAGTCTCCCCACCGCAGACGCGCCCTCTGCCTTCTACTTTACTCTCCAGCCCAAGCGCGACACATCCGACGACCGCTCTTTCCTGTCCCTCGATCTGGCAGAATCACAGTCATTACGCTTGCCCAAGGCCGCCTTTACTTTCGCGTATGTCCCCCGCTGATCGCCATCATATCACTACTCACAATCGCAGTCAAATCCCAGAAGCTGAGCTCACACCGCCTCACAGATCGCTGCGCCTCCGCCGATCGCGCGATTCGCTGCGCACCATTCCCTCCCCAAAGCCTGCGCCATCCATCACTCTGCCCGATGTCCCCAAGCCGCATACTCCATCCCCATGCACACCGCCCCGTCTTCCATCGATCGCTATCAGCCCCTCACTTGGCCTGTCACTCGAATGCGCATCTCGCTCCGCTCCTGCTCTCGTCGTCTCGCAGCCAAAGGCATCCATCGACGTGATCGAACCCCCCAAACGCCACTCCTTGTCGAGTGTGTCCCCCACCATCCGAAAGATCAACCGCTCACATGCTCTTGCGCGTCTCGAAGGTCGAACAAACTCCACCCGACGTAAGGCCAAGCCTATCAAGCGCAACTTTATGAGCATGAGCGACGAGGAGAGCGAGGGGGGCGACGATGACGACGACGACCACTTCGAGAACCATGCTAGAAAGTTTGCACTCAGCGTCATCAACGAACCCGAGGACCTCGTACTTCCCCCACCCATGCCCCTATCTGGCTCACACACTGCGCCTCTCGGCGGTCGTTTCCCGTCCCCGGTCCGGACCAAGTCTTCTTCTCCCCGAAAGCGACGGACGATGGCTAAAGACTGGTTCCCCCTCAAGAGTTTCATCGACCTTCAGTCCGGGGATGACGACACCACCAAATTTACCTGGCGAAGTTTCATCGAGGTTGCCAGGGTTTCATAACTTGTAACTCGGCGCCCTCAATTCTGCGCTCGTTCTTTCCTCTATTCTCGTCGCCACTGCCGCCGACATACCACGCCTCTGTCTGCATTCATTGTCCAGACCACCACCATCATTTCTTGCTAGCATCACATCTGCTTCATCGACATCAGAGGGCGACAAAAAAAGCACTACTCTGCCCGACCCGGCTCCAGTCCGCGGCTCTAGCTAGCCCCACCCTCGCTGCACCCGCATTCTCTACTGCATCCGCACAACCCCAGATCCCCTAATAGTGCACTTTTCTCATCTCACTCCACTCCGAGTGGGACCGCGCCGGCACCACCACTCTTTGCTTCACTTTGCTTTACCTTATTCATTCCTATCTTAGTATCTATCGGACATTGTTCTCCTTCGTGATCTGTACCACCACCGCCATCCATCATCATCAAGCTCCTTTTAATCATACTTTCTCTTCATCATTTCTTTTTCTTGTACTGTTGATATCCACAACCACTTTTTTACCCACCATCTTTCTAATTTGATCTCATCTGAACACCAAGCAAATCAAGGACTGCGGTCTGCGATCGCATTTGTACCAACTCTCTCTTGTATTTTGTGTACCATCTATCGAACTAATTATCTACCTACCCTCGTACCCTTGACGTGGTACTTGCCAAATACACATCTTTGAACCTTTGTCCATCAGGAAAGTGAATTAGACATCGACACCATGACATGAGCACCATAGTTACATGTACATAGAGCGCTCACCACATCCCACATTCCTCGATACTCGGAAATTTCCAAAGTTCAGATATATTCACGTCACTCACACTCCAAAAAAAGCCGAAACAAGCAGTGCGAGATTGACGAGATTTAACTTATTTATGTTATGTACGTAAGTAAAAACATACAGACACTTCCACGGCGGCTAACTCTCAAACCCGCACCACCCCGCCTTACGTTGTGTTCGTGTTTCACGTCGACGTCGACCCAAAAAAAAAACAACAAATTGATCATGATTCATGGATAAATGAAAGACGGAGATGAATTTGTCGTACGAGATACGAGACGTCGACGATCGCGGAATGACAAGTAATGTATCGTAAACCACGGCATAAATACATACCCGTCGTCGGGCTCGGCGCTGCGTCGCGTCGCGTTTCATGATGCGCATGATTACTTTTTTTTTATTTAACCCGTGTAAGTGTAAGTAAGATTGAAATAAACGTCGCGTACGCGCGCGCCGCCCGATATCTTTAAACGTTTTCGTCTCTTGATAATCCAATCGTTAGTCAGTACAACACCGGACATCCCGACTCACGTACAAAGCCAGGCAGGCAGGCAGGCCCAGGAAACCGCGTCGTATTTTGCCTCCGGGATGGGATATCGGCCGTCATATCCGTCATAATGTCAATGATTAATTACTATCCAGTATAGTACCTTCAGGGACGTCGCGGTCGCGGCAATTCAATAAATCGAAATTATTCAAGCGCAGCGAATTAAAAAACAGACAGGGGGGGGAACCGAGTCATATGGTAGGACTAGGCGTGTGGCGCGCAGGGCTGAGAGCGGGACAGGAGACTCGGAAGTAAAAGTAAAGTATTGATACAATGATAGATCGCAAGTGGCGAACTTTTCGCGTTCGCCCGACATGTCCGGTGTTTTATGTGATTGGCGATTCAGACGAGGCTAAACTGTTTTTGGGAGACGCGGTGTTTGGTTGATGTCCTTGCGATAAACATGTAGGATTCGATGGTCATCGAACCTTGGTCAGAAAAAAGTGTAGGGTAACGTAGATCTAGGCGTCGAGTTCGTGGTATGGATATGGTTGAGATATTCTATAGGAATTCCGATTCAATATGTCCTTGCGGGAAACCATCTACATCTTGCCACGCCGCAGCTATACCAAAACAAGCCCCCGAGATCGGAGAGGAGAGGTATTACTGAATACAGTAACAGGGCCCCGCCTTCCACTTCCACTGAGCAGGTTTGATGACTCCTAGCCATCCGAGTCCATGTGATCTCCCCGCCCCCGAGGTCTCGAACACATACAATTTCAGTTCAAGTACATACTTATAACCCTCGAATCCAGCTTTGAAAGTCTATTTGAGGGCTCGCCCTCAGCGTCTCCAGAAGCTGTCCAGTAAGCTGGTAGCTATTGATGGCTTGTGAGAAGACGACGGAGATGACGGCCGATGGGAGGTAGGTGGATGAGGCGGTGGTGGCGGAGGAAGGTACGAGGGAGGCGGAGGGGGTGAAGTGTAGCTAGGGTTGTAACCAGAGTTGGATGGAGGATATGGGCCATTTGGCACTGGGCCTGGGATGTTTGAGTTATGCGTAGGAGGTATGTATGCACCTGGTCCGTAGGGGGACTGGGGGCGATAAGAATTGTTTGGGCGATCCCAGCCCGTGTTGAAGTGGCCGTGTACCGTTGGAGTAGGGAATGGGACGGATGAACTCGGATCGGAGTGGTAGGTTGGTCGAGAGGGCGATGGCTCAGCAGACGGGGTAGCATATGAGCTGGGAATATTCAGGCGGGGTTGGGGTGGAGAAGGGGAGGGCTGATGGGAGTGTAGGTAGTCGTGAGCCTGCGCGTACCCACGCGCCGCGGGGGAAGAAGATCGACCGTGTTTGGTGAGTCTGCCGGGTCCGAATGAGTTTGTGGGAGGGGTAATTGGTCTGGAAGCTGTCAATTGGGGAAGTGGGGAGCAAAGGTAAGCGAACCGTCAAGTCAGTCACAGAAGCAAGTGCGATTGGTCATTTCCACCAACCCTTTTTCTCGTCCTTCTTTATAGAATCTTTGAGTTTAGAGTCCTTGCCAGGACTACTATCTTTACTTGACGTGTCCTTGAACGTGTCTCTCGCCGCTGAGCTGCCACTTGGTCTTTCGCCAGGGGTCGCCTTGGGCTGCAGCTCGGGCATGTCGATCTTGCTCAAATGAACAGTAAGACTTGTCGGTGGCGAGTACGTGTTTGTCGGCTTAACATCATCTAGATTAATGCGCCTCGGTCCCTTCTTCTTGACTTCATCGTACACTACGTATTGGTGCAATTCAGTCTCTTCAGAGAGTCCTAAACCCCCAGCGTTAGGTCTGACCCGAACCGACGGGAGATCGGAAGTAACCAGAGAATGCTTCTTACCTGCTTTATACCTGATACGTTTCGTCTCTTGCACGACCTGCAGAACTTTCGGCACCTGTTCCGCCGCAGCCGAACGGATTGTCACAAACAGCATAGCGTCGTCCTTGTAGAGGAGCATCACATCAGTGCCAGGAAATGAAGGGGAAATGAAATCATACATACCTCGAGTAACCGTGAGCAATATTCGGCATAATGTTGTACCTGGCCCTCTTCTTCGACAAAAATTTCGTTGTATTCCCCAAGGGACGCTTGCATCTCAGCAATCCTCTCGACACCTGTCTTCGGTGCGGGCTTAGGGGGTGGAGGAGGCGCTTCTTCCGCTAGCTGTGTTTGCTTAGAAACAGCGGGAGCGTTAGGTGCCGGAGATGTTCTTGCTACGTTCCGCATAGTCGTCTCTTGTGGCGCGTGGTACCCTTCGTTGACATCGGAGAACGTCAACAGCGCAGTTAGAATCACTATTTCGAGGCCTTTACGGTCGTTGATATCAAATCTAAGACGCATCAGGCAGAGCTAAGTATAGCTCAAGAGACTAAGAAGTTCAAAGACGTACCGATTGAGATTATAGTCAAGGATTTGGACTGTTGCCGTCTTAAGGCGCCCAGCAGGTTCCTTAGTGACCGCAACAAGCACAGGTGGGTCCGGTTTACGCAGCATGTAGCACTCCTCGCGCTTCCATTCAAAGTCATGTCTAGAGGCAAGATATGATGATCCCCGATTAGTGACAACCTTGAAGATGAGAGAGGATTCGTGGCTCACTCTTCCCATTTGAAACTCCAGCGAAACGACAGGGTTCCAGTGTATTTGAGTTCAACGAGGATGGTTGGGTTATAGAGCTCAAGCGTCTTTGTCTTGCTCGTGGCATTAGGAGATGTCGCGGTGATCAACAGAGACTGCGATGTGGGGTCTACAACGGGTCACTAAACTCAGTATTCATTCCATCAGGAGGCAGAAAAAAGGACGTACCATACACCTCAGCCTTATACTCAACCCCAGGAAGTCGATGTTTCCTGTAATGAATGATGCCGGAGGGGTCAACGAGATCGACGATATGGGGGTTGTCCTTGTTCGGCGTAACATGAAGCGTGAAGAGATTCTGGTCCAAACTCATAGTATAGAGGCAATTCTAACACGGTTCGTGGCAAAGGATGTGGGCGCATTAGCTGCGGTGCCAGGTGATCAAAAATGTTGCTTTTGGCATAGCCATCATCCCTGGACTTTTGACAGTGACAACACGGCACTAGCCATTGGCATTTGCACAGCGCGCTCTGGGTCAGACAGGAACCTCCTCTCTGCGCTTTGGATGCTAAATGCCCTCGTTGACCATCGAAGAATTGACGCCGTTGATGATACAGTGTGATTGTTCGTTAACACCAGCTGTAAGTACGATCGTTTGATTTCTATCTGCGTCAGCGCGTCTTCATTCGGACCACCAGAGGATCCGGTAACCTTCACTTTGGCTTTGGCGACGTCGAATGGGTAGGCAAGGCCGGTGCCGTCTCGAGGATCCATGGCACCAATGGTTTGAAATTGCAAGTGCAACTTGTAACTCATACCAAAATGTAATTACCAGAAGTCAAAACGTATATCTCCCCGTCCTAACTGGCTCCAAAATCCCTTTTGCCACCAACTTCTCCACAATACCCAAACCGTCACACCCCTCTATGTGCAAGAACTTGCACAACAACAGACAATATCTCCCACTCCCGACCAAGTATCCCGCCTCATCAAGCAGAATCGGCCGAGCCCGTGACATCAAGTTGTTGATTGTAGTGGCGCCCAGATTCTTGCTTCCATGAGCCGTATGCCTTGCCACTGGACCGCAGCGTATAATCTTTTCGGCGAAGTGCTTTCTCAGCTGACCCTGATACTCAACGATCTTTTTATGCGTCGGGTTACCGACCTCTCGTACGACCTATGTAGAGCCGATGATTCTGGAAGTTCGCCATGCCATGTGCTTGAAATAAGGATAACGTCACTTGGGGTTGATGTCGTGCCGATACCCCGACTTGGGTTAAAGTGCGCGCAGTATGGTCCAGGCAAAGTTCAGGAATCTTCAAAATTGAAGGGGGGGGCCGAAAGCTGGCGAAAGGGATCAAATAAGCTGCTTGAATTTGTTTGCGAGTTTTTTTTTTCTTTTTTTCTATACATATGCTTACCTAAAGTGCTCCTGATGACCGGCTCGCCGGTCCGAGAATAGCTCCGAACTCAAAGTTTGCTTAAAGTTATAGATTTCTCCGGAAGATCCCCACTTTTCGAGTTGGCTGTTTTGTAATCGTTTCTTCGGCGTTTATCATCGTCCTGCCATGGCTATCGACTTATTGGAAGTTCGTGCCACATCCGTTTATCCCTAGCGCTTACCTAGTTGCTGTTGCTCAAGGTAACAACCCCAGGGTTGGCATACATATCCCTTGGGGGTTTTGTGGTTGCGGTGAGTAATTCAAGGAACTCTGTGTATCTAACGTTCCTCATCTTTCAACATAGTTCTCCATGTTCTCACTTCTAGTCAAGGAAACAGTAAGTTCGCCACATCAGCCTATTTCAGTACTAGTATTAAGTACGCATCTGATGTCCAACATCGATCCAGTTCTACATCAACGAAGTCGTACTTGGAACAGTCTTTGGTATCGTCATAGGACCACACGGCGCAGATATATTCGACCCGCGATCTTGGGATACCTCTACCATCTTCATAACCCGGGAGATAACACGCATCGTTCTTGCCACCGGCCTCTTTGCCATCGGGGTAGAGCTTCCTAAATCATACATGATCAGACATGGAAAGAGCCTGCTCGTCATGGTCGTACCTACAATGGCCATTGGCTGGGTCATTGTCGCTGGTAAGCCTATTTTCATCCTGTTTTTGCTTTTTACTGAACCTAGCTCATACATTAGGTGTCCTGTTCGGTCTATTCCCAAAATTGAGTTTCCACTCATGCCTTGCCATCGCCGCATGTCTCACCCCCACCGATCCCATCATTTGTGCTGCTATCGTGGGTTAGTACGACGCTACCGCTTCAATTTCCAACCGTTCTAAATTCTTGACATTAAGGTGGGAAGTATGCGCGGAAACATGTGCCCCTTAACTTGCGGCGAATACTTTCCGCAGAATCTGCGGCTAATGATGGTCTCGCTTATCCGTTCTTAACAATATCTCTCTACCTCATCATCGACAAAACTAAGCAAGAGGCCGTCACTCATTGGGTTCTTGTGGGATGGCTTTGTGAGTCAATGCTTTTTGATCAATCTAATTTTATTCCCCTGACCTCTCTCAGACCAAGTGATTTTGGGCATCGTCATTGGTGCCATTTTAGGGCTCATGTTCTCTCACTTGATGAAATTCTCTCATCAACGTGGGTTTATTGACCGTGAATCTTATGTAGCGCAATATCTTGCCCTCGCCATCTTTATCGCGGGTGTTGTGAGCACAATTGGTAGCGATGACCTCCTAGCTGCTTTTGCAGCAGGTATCAACTATTCTAGTTTATGGTACTGAATTTTCGCGACTAACCGAGAAATCATGCAGGCAGCGCCATCTCATGGGATGGCGAATTCAATGACCACATCGAAGGCGAAGCGTTCGCATCCATCCTTGATCTCGTTTTCAATTGTGCTTGCTTCATATACATCGGCGCTTGGCTTCCGTTCAATTCCTTTAATTCGCCCGAACTCGGAATCACTCCGTGGCGACTGATTGTTCTCTTTCTTATTATACTTGTCCTTCGACGTATACCAGCTATGATGGTACTCTATCGATGGATTCCAGAAATCAGGACTTGGCGTGAAGCACTGTTTTCTGGTCATTTTGGTGAGTTGACGATAATTTTGTATTGACCCTTAACCTCATTCATCATAGGTCCTGTAAGTCTAGCACTTTTTGCTGTGCTTTTCTTGTCTCATCAATCTTCCAGATGGGTGTTGGTGCAATTTTCATCTCTTCTCTAGCTTTGCACAAACTACCGGTTGCCCACAACCCGCCTAAAAACGAGCAGGAAGTGTTAGCTGCTTCTCTCGAGCCAATGGTTGCCTTTATTGTCCTTTGCTCCATCGTCATTCGTAAGGGGACATATTCCCTACTATATAGCACGTTGTTGATCTTCTGTATTCCTCAGACGGGTTATCCATCCCCTTCTTCTCACTTGGGAAGGCCACGCTTTCTCTGACCACCACTCTTCCAAGCATGACCCCAGACTGGATGATAGGAATTCAACACACCCCGACGAACACACCCGCTAGCGAAGCTACATCCACGCCAGAGCTGGATCCCCGTGCACTAGAGGGACAGCAGCCGCGGCATGACGCTGGGATCACTGCGAGCAGGGTTGAAAATGGTAGAATAGTGGAGGAGGACCTTGTGAACATATGAACGACCAGGAGGGATGTTAACGAACAACGGGCGGGTGCCTAGCGGGTCAGCCACTCCGTACG
>JAGGAR010000007.1:0-110295 GCA_017657315.1 Termitomyces sp. K1Ag | reverse complement strand
TAGTTGCTCTGTCCTTGACGACACGCACTGAGGCTCATTCTTCCGTTGTTCGTGTTCGTTCTAGGTCCAGGTCATCACAGGGCACACATATTGCCACCCCAAGGGTTCAACCCTTGCAACTGAGTCCCATTCAACCCCCAGTGACCATGGCCAGTGCAGTTACAGCTTTTGCCATGGGCCAGGATTGAACTCTCAGCTGTACCTGTTCAGTTGATGGAAGCATGCTTCAAGTGCACCCAACAAAGCAGTCCAGCCAAAAGGCAGAACAACTGAACAGGTATCTGTTCAGCTGCAGCGCACTATATATGTAGCTTATGGAGATGCTGTAAGCCAGGCTTACAATGGTCAGCATTATATTCAATCTTTGTTGGTGCACATCAAAAAAAAACCTCAAAAACTGGTTTAAACTTAGTAGGGGAATTCAGGATAAACAAATACATGGGTTCAAAACAATGGATTCAGTTAGGACCTTTAGGAAGTGAATCAATTCAACTTTGTATGGATGGTTATATTTTTCTCCATGAATTGATTCAACCATGCTTGGAGTCTGAAATTGCATTCTCTGAGAACATGTCAGGTATTCAGAGATTGATTTCACAGCATTGGCATGCATTGTAGGCTGAGGATTGTCAGCAGCTCTCAAACTCCGTCTAAAATGGATTTGGATTGATTCAGAATGAAGTGATAGGTACAAGTTGAGTACAAGTACTTTTGAATCAACAGGACAAAAGACAAGTTGTAACCAGTTGTTTTGAACCCATGGATTCATTTATACTGAATTCCCCTACTGGTTCTGAAATCAGTTTGAACTGAACTGGTTTAAACCAGTTTCAAAACTGGTAAAAAAAACTGGTTCTAAATTAGGGGTCTTCAAGGTTGGTGCATCAAACGTTTCAAAATGGCTGTTTCAGAATCAAAAGGTGACCAGTTGTTGCAAAAAGAACTGAATCAAAATTCTAAGAAAGTGCAGCTGCTCATGAGGAATCCTGTGGCCTGAACTTGAGTTTGAATCAAACAGGAAACATCCAGGATGTGTTCTGGCACTGCTCAGACACATGTTTTCTTCAGCTGTGCCCACAGTCCATGCCCTTGATGCTGGACCTGCCTCAAAAATCACTCAAGCCTTCAAAAGTGCATTTGTCATTCAGTAAAATGGGGCATAGTGGGGTCAATGGTAGATCACTATAGACTCGGAGATCAACGCATAATACTATCAAGTCCACACCAACATGCTTGTGGGCTGAATTTCAAACTCAGCTCATCATATCAGTTCGAAACGAAAAAACTGAAATGGGTCAATCAAAGTAGAATCAGCTTAACATCTTTCAGCACCATTTGAATCAACTGTTTTGAAATGGTTGATGCACCAACCTTGAAGACCCCTATCAAAAACTGGTTCAGTGTTAGTTTACAGTTTTTTCCAAAAGTGGTAAAAAAAAACTGAACTGAATCAGACCTCACAACACTACCAGTGAGAACAGGATCTAGGCTGGTCAAGATCTGTAGAGAAATATCTGGGTAAATCAGGTTAGATTTCAGATTCCAAACAAATCTAAAACTTACCTAATTTCCAGATTTTCTTATGGTGCTGTATGGCAGCATCCAGTAGCATCTGGGTATTATGCTACTATCAGTGCAGGTGCTTTTCTGTATTGATCTGGCTGGGTCTGACCTTATCAGGTCTTATCTGAAAGTTACAGAATGTATTTTTCAATACACAATACAAAATCTATCTGATACCATCTGATGCGATATGTGTGTAAAAGGACCAGTGGAACCAGACCACAGTGATCATTACAGCTTATAAAAGGCACATATCTGATTCAGTTATATGATTCAGATATCCGGTTCTATCTATAATCATAGTAGTAAACTGTTGTAAGCTGCAGGCTTACACTGTGAAACACTGAAGATATCTGATTCCTATCTGTTATTCAGTTTCATCTGTATTCTGAAGAAAGTTGAGACAAATACTATACAGATGACAATGTGACTTACATCGTATGAGTTCTCATTGAGCACATTAGACAAAGTACATTCATTCTTTCAAAAGTTGCTGATATCTCTATGTGATACTTGGTAAGTATTTGGCAGTGAGCAAATTAACAAAACATACCTCTTTGGCTGGCACATCACAGGATTTCCATGCCATGACAAACTCACCTTCAGTAGCACTGAGATGTGATGTGAGGTAATCAATGAGATAAGGGTTCCTGCACATGAACCTGTAAGTATTGAAAATCTGATTAAACATACTAAGCTGTCATTATGCCCTCTTTGGCTTTCAAGCTTCAGTAGTTTCACATCTAATTTCTTGGTGATGAGATTCAGAGCAGTGGCTTCAAGAACCAAGATGGGCAGTGGTAGGATTGTAAGATTTCCTGAAAAACATCAATGAGTTGTGTGTTTGCTCTGAGAAATTGACTTACAATGGGTTTAAGATGTGACAAGGTTGTGCCAATAATAAAAAAGTTATCTCAGCTCAACTACTGAGAAAGTGAGAAACGTACATGATCTGTGAAGTTCAAAATTCCTGTCAGACTGTTGCAAAAGGATGGGCAAACTCATGGATACCTAGATAGGTCTAGTCCCTTGCCACAATAGACTGGATATGAACCTACCAAAGAGTATAATCCAACCAAGAATATGGGTTTTACTGGAGAAACACAGACTTGTCATCATGGTGGTGGTAATGGAAAGTGGACACAAGAAGTTCACATGACGCAACTTGAACATGTCGAAGATGACAAACATTGGTGATCTATTCTCATCACACCAAGACACCAAGAGAGTCAATCCAGACTCAAAATTAGAAATCCTCAGACATTTGGTCAGGACCTGACCTGCCCATACCTTGTCAGAAAACCTCACCTGATTTTAGATTCACCCAGATCCAGTTCTTTGCAACTCCCTGTGATGACAAAGTCAATTTACACATAATGCATCACAACAGTTGAACGAAAAGTGGCTACAATTACATATGACCCTCTAAGCACCCCTTGACAAGTAAGGAGATCAGATCGACTATCATCTGATATCATCAAAGTTTGTTTTGGAGACTAGTTTTTGGAGGCCGTGATGGGTGGCGGGGTACCAAAAATGTTCGGTTGATGCCCCCCGTGAGAACACTCGGTCGTAATACTAATAATACCTTACTATTATGAGGCGTGACCCCACCGGCAGTGTGACCTGTTCACGAGTCCGAACCATATCTCAATACACGTTCAACGTAGTTCAACTCCCTCACAGCCGCTTTTTCCTGCTTTTTCCTTCATCTTAAAATAACGGCAAATCACTGGTCTGGAATTTACCTCTTAGATTCTAAAAATATCTTTGATTGGGCGTGTTGCCCAATGGAATAGCTCTACGCACTAGTACTATGTGTACTTACACGTTCTGCCGATGACCGATGGATTCTGTCATGCATTGACGGCACACTCACGTCACCTGATAGTCCTCCAGCCAAACGATTATGTATGTGTCTCTCATAGACTTCTGAACTCCCACGTAGGAGTCAGGATAAGTTATCTTGTGCCTCATTATCATCATATGAGACGAGGTTTCCCACAGGAGCATATGGGGCCTGCTAGTGAAGCATGCTTTAGTATTCTTCTAGCAGCTTCTATCGAACGTGCGTTTCAATTAAACAGAAGGCACAAGGTTAGACTGGCTCTCACACTAGCGCTATAAAAAAAGGAGTTTAATGCATCGGTGTTCAAGTTTACCTCGCGCCAAGATGTTGACTGCCTTGGTTTTGATTTGCGTGGTCGCAGGAACACAAGCCACTCGTCTTTTCGACAGAAATCTTGTTTATCGATCTCCATTTGCTGAGCATCCTCAGGCTGGTTCTTACGGTTTCAATCATGAGTATATGTACGGATGACGGGCTTCTAGCTGGCACATCGAACCGACCTCATTGAACAACGAGCCCATGCACGCCGACAAGTGACAGACGCAAGCGAATTCAGCGATGATCATTATACGACCTTCTACGGTGGCGATTTCAGCAATGTAAGTACCTGGCTTGAAACTAAATTCTGAAGTGAAAATGATGCGGCCTTGTAAAAGAGTCCTTCAATTTGGAACGGTGGATTAAACTTCACACATTCCGGTAATCTCCGTATCTACTCCAAGCCCCTTCAAACCTGACGCTTGGGCTGTTTCTCAGTTGCGAGTGTAAAGTGTATTTCTCCTTGATTCGTTCGCTTCTTTTGACCCTCAAACCCCTCAGGGAGATCCTTTTGATACTTCAGTGCTTCTGTGGACTCGGGCAGAGGCAATTTCCCCGGCCGGTTCAAATGCTCTTCCTGACCAAAGTGTCCCTGTCTGTGTTTCGTACAAGATTTCGACGTCTCCTGATCTGTCAGAAGAAGTGGACTCGGGAAGTGCCTTTACCAGTTATGATGTTGACTGGACCCTGAAAGTAGAGGCTACGGGATTGAAGCCTGATACGAAATATTATTTTGGTTTTGCTGACTGTACAAGTCCCTCAACGACGAGCCCTATAGGGACAACGAGAACTTTGGCCAGTGCGAACAGTGAGTTACCATTAAGTATTAAGGATTTGTACGGACATTACACTCATTTCGTTGAGTACAGCCCCCGCTCAGCATGTTAACGGCGGTAAACCGTTGTCAATTGCAGTGTTTTCATGTTCTCAATTTCAGGCCGGTAAGTAATCAAATCTCGTGAGTTGTCATGATGGGCATGTGGCGTTTGCCTTGCATTTGTGCTTCAGGTTGGTTCAATGCTTATGGCTACGCGGCGCACAACACCACTGCGGACATTTTTATTCATCTTGGAGACTACGTAAGGATAGTATACGAACTGGAAAGGTAAAATACTGATCTTGTGTAGATATACGAGTCCCTTGGAAACGGGTAAACAATCGTTGTCTTTGTTGGAACGATGATTCTCACAAAAGATAGAGCACACATTGGACGCCAAGTTTTAGGTCGCGAGCTCGCCACGATCCACGACTATCGCCAGCGCTTGAATCAATATAGGACAGATTCGAGCCTTGTTTTTGCCCATCAATCCGGACCATGGATCACTGTCTGGTGAGCAAACTTCAGGCTACGTTCTCTTCTCACTCATGGATTGCTTCACCTTCAAGGGTACGCTTTCGCCAAATCTAGTCATTTTGATGCAATTGATGCTTCCACTGGCAGGATGACCATGAGGTGAGGTGTAGTTGTGCGAGCGCGCCACAAGTTGTCTCCCATTCAACGTAATCCTTGCTATAGGTCGCAGACCAAGCATGGAAGGCAGGCACTGCAGATTCCAATGATACGGCCGTAGGCTGTGCATTCTCCATCTCTGGAGCCTGCTTCACGGATCGAAAATTGGCGGCAGTCAGGGCGTATCACGAATGGATGCCTATTCGTGAAGTCGTTCCAGATGACAAGCTTCGAATCTGGAGGAATTTTCAAATCGGAAAGCTCTTGGACTTGACCATGTTGGATACCCGTGAGTCGCCAAGAAGCGTTTCATGTGAAGCTGGCCTCATTTCAGAGAAGGACAATATGATCGGGACATCACCGATGTACGCTTACCCCTACCGCTTATATGATGGTACTAATGTATAATATTGATTCACTTGCGCAAGGTTTACTACAACACAGGTGTGGATCCTTTGTCGTTTGTCTGCCTTAAATTGTGACATATCCATATCATTCTCTTTAGGATGTAAGTCGTGATCAGCGTTTTGAAGCTCTGGCCCTTAGCAAATCCAAAAACAGTTATCAATAGCATAGCGGATTTCAAAAACCGTTCCATGATGGGGTTCGCTCAAGAACAATGTGCGTTTCCATCTGTTCGTATTTACCAAAACTTGCTCAGGGTGCGTCAAGGGCTGTCCGACACCCTCTCAGAATCTAAGAAGAGGAATGCAGTGTGGCGAGTTGTTGGGTATGTTCATTGGCTGCCACATTATCATTGATTGTCTTATGCCTTCCTCAGACAACAAGTAGTCTTCACCCAGCTTAATGAGAACGGGAGCTGTATGTGAAAACCTTCATTTGCCATCCAGATTTTTTTGTTAACAAATCACATTATTTGATTCGGTCCAGTTGACGTGGTACGTGAACCGCAATCATATCTAATGTGCCTTCGCACTGTGATAACATTTGATGTGGCAATATTCCAGGATGCTTGGGATGGATACCGAGCCAATCGTGCCCGCATTCTAGATCATCTTTACCAGAACAAGATCAGCAACACGGTCATCCTCGCAGGAGATAGTCATGCCAACTGGGTCTCTGACCTAGCTCGTGCGTTTGCTCATCCAAATCCGAGTCAAGGCTGGATACTAATTCATCTTACCGCACATAGACCCGAATGATACATCGTTAGTCACGATTTGGTATCAAATGATTCTCATTCTCATCATTTTACTTTCCAGGTATGATCCAGTCACCGGCGAGGGAGCGATAGGTGTCGAGTTTGCTGGAACCGCGGTCACGTCTTCCTCCCCATTTGGAGAAAATGTATCACCCGCCGCGGCAGATGTCGATTCCGCTTTTTTGGTCAGGGCCAATACGGAACTACAGTGGAGCGAAGGGTCGTTCAGAGGATTCTTCCTTTTAACTATCGACTCCGAAACGCTGAACGCAACCTTCTATGGGATGAATAACATTAGTGCGTGTATTCTTCCCCTGTCCAGATGCTATGCTGATTATGTTGACAACAGCTTTTGCTAACCTCGACGGGTTTCCCTCTGCACAGTTCGTTGTCAAGAACGGTCAAAACAAGTTATTACGACCCGTGGCAGGTGGCACCGTAAAGGCTGGTGTTCTTAAGTCCAGCGTTATCAATGTCTGAAATCATAACGTTGATATTTCAATTCCGAATCACTTCAATGTCTTGAATAAATCACAAATGATTCTTTCGCTTACAGTACGAACAATGAAGAAAAGAGAAAAAAAATCAAAGTTTTTGTCAAATTAGATTAATCAACTTCTTCGACGCTGGGACCATCCTCATTGGCACCCGGGAATCCGCCGGGAGCACCACCAGGGAATCCGCCACCAGGGAATCCTCCTGGAGCACCGCCGGGAGCACCTCCTGCAGCGCCGTAAAGTTTTTGCATGATGGGGCTGAAAGCAGAATGTGAAAAAGTGTCATGGACTTATGCGATGAACGACATACTTGGCAATCCCTTCCAGTTCCTTCTGCTTGCTCTCGTACTCTTCCTTGGACGCCTCCTGAGAAGCATCGAGCCATGAAATAGTCTCATTAACGGCACCCTCCAACTTGGCTTTGTCACCAGCGTCAAACTTGTCGGCGAGCTTCTCATCATTGATGGAGTTACGAAGGTTGTAGGCATAGGACTCCAAACCATTCTTGGCAGCGATGCGAGCGGCGGCAGCCTCATCTTCGGCTAAAGAGATATTATGGATGAGTTAAACATGAGATAAAAGTTGACAATAACACGCACCCTTGTACTGCTCGGCTTGCTGGACCATACGCTCGATCTCCTCCTTGGACAGACGGCCTTTGTCGTTGGTAATGGTAATGCGGTTCGACTTGCCGGTCGTCTTGTCGGAAGCAGAAACATTGAGGATACCGTTGGCGTCGATGTCAAACGTAACTTCGACTTGAGGAACACCACGAGGAGCAGGGGGAATACCAGAAAGTTCGAACTTGCCAAGTAGATTGTTATCCTTGGTTCGAGTGCGTTCACCCTCATAGACCTGGATAAGAACACCGGGTTGGTTGTCCGAGTACGTCGAGAAAATCTCGGACTTCTTGGTCGGTACAGTGGTGTTGCGCTTGATCAAAGCGGTCATGACACCGCCAGCGGTCTCGATACTAAAGCACATCCATGTTAGAAATAAAGCATTAAACAGTGAATGATATAAGACTTACCCAAGAGACAGAGGAGCGACATCAAGAAGCAGGAGGTCTTGGGTCTTTTCCGAGGTGTCACCAGAAAGGATAGCAGCCTGAACGGCAGCGCCATAAGCAACGGCTTCGTCGGGGTTGATGCTCTTGTTGGGCTCCTTGCCGTTGAAGAAGTCTGACACGAGCTTGACGATACGAGGAATGCGTGTGGAACCACCAACAAGAACGATCTCGTGAACATTAGACTTGTCAATCTTGGAGTCGCGGAGAACCTTCTCGACCGGCTCGAGCGTGCCACGGAAAAGGTCCTGGCACAATTCTTCGAAACGAGCACGGGTAAGGGAGGTGTAGAAATCAATGCCTTCGAAGAGGGAGTCGATTTCAATGGAGGTCTGAGTGGCAGAAGAGAGGGTGCGCTTGGCACGCTCGCAAGCAGTGCGCAGACGACGAACAGCGCGAGGGTTCGAAGAAAGATCTGGGCATCATGTCAATACTATATACGATACAACGGAATAAATATCATACCTTTCTTGTTCTTACGCTTGAACTCCTGAACAAAATGGTTAACGAGACGGTTGTCAAAATCTTCGCCACCCAAGTGGGTATCACCGGCGGTAGCCTTGACCTCGAAGATACCTTCCTCAATGGTGAGAAGTGAGACATCGAAGGTTCCTCCACCGAGATCGAAAATCAGAACATTGCGCTCTCCAGTAACCTTTTTGTCGAGGCCATATGCAATGGCAGCAGCCGTGGGCTCGTTGATAATACGGAGGACATTCATACCAGAAATGGTACCGGCGTCCTTGGTAGCTTGACGCTGCGAGTCGTTGAAGTAGGCGGGAACGGTTACGACAGCGTTGTTTACGGTAGTGCCGAGGTAAGATTCAGCGGTTTCCTTCATCTTGAGGAGGACCATGGAAGAAATTTCTTCGGGTGACTACATGTCAGAGTCAGGTGGGAGGATCGACGATAGGGAAAAAATTCCACTCACAAAGTCCTTTTGCTCGCCACGGTACTCTACCCGAATGTAAGGTTTACCCTCCTTGCTGAAGACTTTGAAGGGGAAGTGCTTCATATCAGATTGGACTTCGGGATCATCGAACTTGCGACCGATGAGACGCTTAGCATCGAAGACGCTATGTTACGCTGCATCAGCAGAGATCAGAAACATAGATAACACAGAAAACATACGTATTGTGAGGGTTCATTGCGACTTGATTTTTTGCGGCATCACCGATAAGACGCTCGCTCTCTGAGAAGGAAACATAGGAAGGGGTGGTGCGGTTACCCTGGTCGTTGGCGATGATCTCAACGCGATCGTTTTGCCAGACACCAACGCAGCTGTGGATGGCAGATCAGCATAAGTCGACAAGAGGAAAAGGACGGACATACGAGTAGGTAGTGCCAAGATCGATACCGATGGCTTTGGAGGAGGACATGGTGGAGTGAATGGGAGATTCGGAAAATAGGCGTCACACATCTTTTATATTACCTTTTTTTCGAACTGACCAGAATCCCGAAGAACCCTGACGAATTCTCTGGAAGTTTCATATTTCACGTGACACATCTGCCAACCTCTGCCAACGTCATTCCACAATTAAGTACAGCCATCCACATTGTTCGCGATCATTCCTATTCCACTACAGAATATAACTAAATACTTTGGCAGCAGTCAACTAACATAACTGAGTCCAGTAATCGTCACAGAACATTCATCATACTTCTCGATTGTTGTGCAACCCAGGCCCGTCGTCCAAGCTTCTATGAGCCTGCAGGTCACGCAAGACAGACGGATCCACTGATGAGGTTGGTCAGAAGGAGTCAAGGCGGCAGGCCGTGAAACATCTACCAGGCAGAACACTCTTCCGACGTGAATGTAGACTACCAGTGCCCGTCGGTGACAATTCGCCCCCAATTTCAGGAAGGGGCCGCTGGTTGTTCAATTTAGTGCTGGGTGTAAGAAATCAGTCAAGTCAAATTGCGCACGTCGAGTCCAGGGTCTGCCATTGGCACCCTCTCAATGCCGTGTTCATCAAGATCTCCAGGAACATCGTCAATGGAGGCTGCGTTAAGCTCAATCGACAAGTTCAGTATGTCTGTATCATCGATATTTGATGGCGGTGACGGAGGCAAACGTGGAATTTCGGTGTATCCTTCAGGCAACTTGCCACCCGGAGCATTCTTGCGTGCCATCTCTCGTAGCCGTTGCCAAGCCTCGTACCGGTCAACAGCGTGTTGTTGCTCCCTTTGCGAAAATCAACAATATTGATTACGACAGATATTCATCCACTCACTCGATTTTGCGTTGCTTGTATTGTTGCATTGTTTCATCAAAGAGATCAGGGTTGATCTCCATGAACAGTTTCAACGCGTTGTAAACCATACCGTGTATTGTCCTGATATCATGTCAGAATGCACAAGACTCGTCAAAAAAAAGTGGATCAACGCTCACCTATTCCAGTGTGATTTTGAATTATTGTACAACGCCGAAAAGACAATGGGAAGTATAACAGCCAGGTTGTCGCTCATGAGATTCACCACATACTCATTGTTCCAGTAAAGCAGTGCCCTCTCCGCAACTTGAAAATGTTGGCTGTTAATGCAGCGGCCAAGCTGTTGGAAGAGAGGGACCTGTATTTTCTGGAACTCCACGGGATCCGTCACATCCAAGATTTCTTCCACTTCGTTCAAGAACATGACCTCCTTAGGCGAATTAACCTTCGGCCAATACTTAAGAAGTCCCATCATTACTTCCTCTGCCAACGACGGGTCTTTCTCCAGGAATTGAACCACACAATAGGCGAGTTGTGGGTGATACAAAGAAAGGCTCTTCACTTTGTGCAAGGGAATGAGGACACGTGTTAAGAATGTCTTGTGCTCCTCTTTGAGAGGCAGAGCAAATCCGTTGATGATAGAGCCTAGAATCTCGAGAAGTTCCGCGATTCCATTATGGCGCTCCGTTTCATAAACAAATCGGAAGAAAACGTTGTTGATCGAACGACGAATGAATGCGCGAAGATTTAGGAACTTTCCATAGATGCGATGAAGTGTGGTTTTTAAGAAATCGCGTTCTCGTGGATCCTCAGAATCGAAGAGCTCTAGAAGATTGAGAACGAATGGTTGATCGATATATCGTTTCGCCATGTTAGTGTTGAAATCTGGACTCTCGACGAAACGAAGGAAAAATTCGTATACGATTTGGAGGTGAGGCCATGCTAACTCCAAGACAGGTTCGTCTTCCTCAGGATCGAATGCATCACCAATGGGATTAACGGGAGGGGGTATGGAACGGAAAAGATTGATGGCAAACTAGATTGTTTAAGAATTATGATTGACAGCACTGAATGAAGCCTCACCATGTTGACCACCTCTGGGTATATGTTCTCCGTGATGACACCGCGCTGGGTCGTAATGTATTCCAACATTTCGTGCAATGTCTGTGCCTTGATTTGCTTCCCTTTGAGCTCGGCACTCGCGTCGTTAAAGTCAAAAAGAACGCGACATTGATGAAGTTTCTTCAAAAATAACTGAGGACGTTCATTCGGAGCAGTTTCTAAGTGTCAAAACAAGGAATCAGAAGGAGGTCGAGATCGGGTATTAGTGACACACACCCATGAATGGAGGAAGGCGTTCAATTTCAACTTTCTCAGTAACGACAAACCGACTGCTGCGCTGTTTGCGTGGCGGCTTGCCCACCATGGGTATGGTGTCTTTTGGGCCAGCCCGAAGACGATTCAAAGTTGTTGCGCGTGGTGGTGCAACCGCGTCGTTGAGTCTTTCTGTATTATTTCCATTGATACGGTTAGATGTTTCGGGCCCATCTGAACTAACGACCACGATAGGAGGGGCGGGTGACCCACTATCGGCAGAGGATCTTCGATCAGGGGTGGTAACACCAGTAGTTATGGGGGACGAAGATTTATGAGATGAAGCGGGAATCTGGGAAGGAGTCTGGGAGGGGACTGTATTATGATTGCTGGGATTGAGATGACTGCCTGAACCGCCAGGAGTGGGGAGAGGTTTCGCAGAATTGGGAGGTGGAGCAGGTGGTACGGCGTTAGAGCTGCCGGTGCTGGGCTTGGATTCCTTTTTGGACGAATTGGAATCTTGTGAGGTCTTTCTGAGCTGTACGGGAGATAGAGATGTCAGGCGTGATGATTGCGCGCCGGCGAGTGGAACTGACCAGAGTTTTCTTGAGATTTTTCATGATCAGTCGTTACAGTAAGGTACGAGAGTCACTGAAGGTGTCGTTGACAATGCTGGCCGCTGTCGCCGACCACTGCCGTCCGTCGCTGTCAGAATCGATGAACAACGGATGTGTGACCGTGACAGGTGCGTGACAAAGACCATAAACAGCACACCACACGGGCATATCACTGTGGCACTGGGCCATCACAGATACGACAACGATTCTGAGCTCAACACAGCCAAAATCTGACCTCCTGCATACTGCACATGGCTACGGCATCTAACTGACCTCTGTGGTGGGAACCTATCGTCGTTGGTTACGGACAGGATATCACGTGGTCACGAGACCCTGTTACTACGATCGTGGCGGCTTTCCTCTCCATCCCTCTCGTAGCATGGCCGGTAGGTCCTTGCCAGTCTTTGCGCACCTCATTTGCTGAAAAATAATTAGCAATATATGCTGTATATACCTCGCCTACGCACCCCCCGATTCCCAACCATCTCCCTACCTTGATTGTGACCCCCCATGGTCAGTTTGATCCCACAATCTCCTATAGAATCTGCCCATGCGAAGCTCCATACAGGTCAACCTTCTAACATTCTTTACTCATACCTTCATACAAACTTTGTACGTCTTTTAATCACTCAATCAACAATCCACAACTCATTCCTCCGCCATCAGAACACAGAGAACTACCTCTTGACACCCTCCCCCCAGGGCGATCTCTGTGTTGCCAAGCTCTTTCCTCCTCGTAAAGAGGGAGGGAAGGCGTCTGCCTCGGACCCAGGTCATTCTTCTCCAGCATCATCTCGAGTCGTTCGCTGCGAGGCTTCGCGTAACCTGAAATGGTCAATTGCTAACACTGGTGTCATCTCTCCGATATACAAACTTTCCCTCCCGTCGCCCGATTCGCCGGATCTTCCACTGTTCCAGATTTCCAAACCCAATCCCAATGCGGCATTCTGGAGCATGTTTTACTTTGCCTATGCTGGCCACAATATACCCCCAAAGCGTATTGAATTTGGTAAAATTCAGAAGAATCCACCTGGCCCGAATGGCGGGGGAACCCGAATCAGTATCACCGGAAAGACGCCTGAGGAAAAGGCTGTCTGGCAAACCCTGGGAGAAGGGAACGAAGACTGTGTTGAATGGGTCGTGCTGTGCGCGGCGTTAAATCTGCTTGAGTGAGTCCATCGCCTGTCTCTACCATTCCGGAGAGTCTAACAAACGAAACAGTGATGAGATCATGAAAGCCGCCGAGAAAAATCCACCTTCTGCTCCGCCTGTTGGTAACAGTGGACCAGCTGGTCGTCCTGCGCCTGTCTCACTCCGTGACCCTGGACCAGCGCCTCCCAACTCAGGGGGTGCTCTCCCTCGTCCAGCCCATGGTCCGGTTCCTCCCCAGCAACTTCCTCCACAACAGCGGCCACCTCCTCAGCATGCCCAGCCAGTGGCTCGGCCTCCCCCTCCATCTGGATATGGCCAACCTCAGCCCCCTCGCTACCCTCCTGGTCAGGGGTCGCCACCTCAAGGATATGGACCTGGCCCGCGTCAGCCTCCGCCGCCACAGATAAGGCCTGGCATGTCACCGGGAGGCATGCCAGGCCCTGGTCAAGCTCCTTTAGGATATCAAGGACGTCCCCCACAGCAAATGCAGACGCCACCCCCTCCACAACATTACCCTCAGCAGCAACCGATGGGTCAACCTCAGAATCACCAAATCCGAAGATTTTGATGGAATATTTCGAGTACCTATTTCTACTTGATGTTTTCATTTTCAATCATGGAACATGTTATCTCATTTATATGATTTCTGGCCCACATGCGTAGGTCAAGCGGACTTGTAACAGCGGTTGTTCATACGATGATACGATACAAATATTTTCGAAATCTATATCCTGTGTTGATCCTGTTTTTTTTTTTTTTGTTGTACGTCTTGAACTGAATAAAGGCTCTCGTGTTTCAATCGCACTATTTTCACTCGCCTTTGAGAGTACGGAATGAGATAACATTATTTATATTCCTCTACTGTACTGTCGATCCATCCTAGACCAGGTGTTTTGATTTTTGAAGGTGGTTACTGGTGCCAGCTGATTTACTGTTTTGCGAGTTTCTCTAATGCCTCGATGGAGAGTGCTGTAACAATGTAAGCAAAAAGCCTATCTAAAATAACAGAGCACGTACACTTGGGTCGTTCAAGGGGCAAGCCAAGAGCTGCAAAGAAAGTCAATAAAAACACACGAGCGATCGCAAACTTGCAAACCTCTGGCCCAGACAAGCTGGGTAAGGGCGCCCAATGCTGCGAAACACATGTGTCATTAGCATCTTGCAAAGCATGGAAGAAAGTACGTCGTGACGAACCTCTGGAGACACCGAAGATGACTGTATAATACTGAATTGCGGTACGTCTTTCAGTGCCCAAACTCGGAGTGATACTATTAGGACAAACCTTGAATTCGTTGAGGCCGTAGTGATACAAAACACAGCCTGGGGGCGCAATTAGCACATCTAAATCAATGATAAAGTACGACGATAGTATACCCGAAGTAGCGTCAACATTGGGATACGGGTTCTTGGTCTACACATTCATATATCGGTTAGAGTGGTGATAGAAAAATATGTAATGTGACAATACCTTTCCGTGTTCCTTCAGGACATCCGGAGCAACTTCAGATGTCTGCAAACAAGGGTGAGCGTCTTCACTTGTCGTAATATCTAAGCCCAAGGTCAGACCTTGTTCACTAAATCAATGATAGGGCTGTTTTGGAGCTCGGGTCGAGTATTGCAGAACTCCTGGAGTGCAATGAAGCGAGGATCGGGGTTTCGAAGCACACCATGGCCGTATCTAATCCAACGTTTAGGTATGTAGTCCTGAAGGAATAATGTTGTCTTACCCTGGAACAACCTGGCCGCCCTTGAGGGTCTTCCACAAATAATCCTTGATATTTTCGTGAGAAACGTTGGATCCAATCTCCTTCTGCATGGCAAGCTGCCATCTCAAGACCTCTTGGTTGGCAAGACTAACAACCAATTAGAATCGGACGAGACTGAATCTGAGAAATATCGTAACACACCCGTGAAGAGGACCAGCAAGTGCGAACAGTGCAGCGGAATACGCCAGGTAGGGGTCCGCAAGCGTGGAGCCAACCAGGTCTACGTCACAATGACTTCAGGCAGAATGCTGGCAATACAGAAAGAAATACATACGAGCGGTATGAGCAGAAGCATTGCCTCCTTCATGGTCACCGTGAAGGGCAATATAGAGTCGAAGATATTCGGTCAGACTTTCATTGTTGCCGTATCCAAGAAGGCGACAATAGTTTCCTTGAGAATGAAGGATAAGAAAGTGAGGGGCCAACAAGAAGTAGCCACTGACCAACGAGATCCAGATCTTTGTCGATGGAAGGCAAAGCAGTATTGGGTTTGTAGACGTTACGGTAGATACGAGCAGCGAGAGCAGGAAGCTTTGCAATAAGGTTGATGGAGTCGTCGAACGTATAGGTCCAGTATTCGCTCTTCTTAATGCCCCTCTCGTAGGCTGCCTGGAAAGTGCTTTCACGATTCAATGCAGCTACACCCATGCCAAGCTGTGTCATAGGGTGAAGTGTGTTCGGGAGACTGATAGGGGGGTAAGTGAGACTGCACAGGGCTGGAAACATAAGAATCCTTACGAATCGAGAAGGTTTTCGACATATGTCGGGAGCTCGCCTTTCTCCGCAAGTTCCTTAGACAATTGTCGAGTTTGTTCCACGGTTGGGACCTTTCCGGTAAGCAAGAGCCAGAGCATACTTTCGGCGATAATTTCCTTGCCGCCGGCGGCGGGAGGAAGCACTTTTTGACAATCTGGGATGCTCAATCCATGGAAGCGTATGCCCTGTCAAGATTCATGGTCGGAAAATATTAAACCGAAGGCATGTTACAAACCTCGATGGGATCCAGCACAGACGCATCCCAAAGCATGGCCTTGAGACCTCTCATTCCACCTATGATATTCTCAACCTGAAGGGCATTCGCATAAGGTCGAAGATGTGCGCGGTGATACAACGCACCTTGACATCACCGACGACAGCTTGCCCGTGTTCTGTTTTCTAACACTGGAATCAGGTGGCTGAGTCGGGTCATTGGTATATTACATACCAAACGCTTGAGTTGCTCTTGCTTAGCAGGGATCACCTCTTCCAACGTCTCCCGTAACGACTACTTGATGATTAGTTGACCTGACGGAAGGGAGATACGGACGACGGCACCTTGGTAGAAGCGAGCCTCCTTTGGAGGGTGCTGGCGCTAGTCTGGACGTATCTCGAGAGACGGCTTCGGGCAAACATGGGTGTAGAGGAAAGAAAGTTGAGTGACGACCCGGCTCATGAGACGCCCGTATTTCATCCACCTCGGCTAGCGAGCGGATCAGGTTTTTCACGGGTCCGGAGAACGGTTAAACCCGGTCAATGAACCCGGTCGTAACCGGTTCCGGCCCGCACGTGATCTTTGGACCTCACTATTTGCCTCGGGTGGCGACAGCCTTGGAGAGAAGCAAACGCAAATAATACGTATTCGCCAGCTCAAAGCTAACACGTCGATCACTGACCTCCAACAAATATGGCCTCTGTTCTTGTCCCAATCGCGTATCTCATGATTGTTTTTGGCGGTCTTTTTCTATTCAGCTACTTTTACCGCAAACACACGTCCAGTATGGCCCAACGTATTCTCATCCCCTCACAACTACTAAACCCCACGTCTCGCAGCGCAATCATATGAACCCTATTTTCCTTCACATCCCGAACGCAATGCATATGTCACTCTCCTTCAAAGCGAGCCCCGTGCGTCAGATGCGCTCCTCAAATCTGCACTCGTCCGACGCGCCATGGCTGCCGTCCAACGAGTCATACGCATAAGAGAAGATAAACCCGCTCTTCAAAACCTACTGCAAAAGGGTTCCATAGGAGACGGCCTCTGGAACAGCCTCATAAATGCTGAAAAGGAATTGGAGGCCGAAATTATGGAGGTTGTCGGTGAGGCAAACTCTTTTGTGGAGGGCTGGGGCCAAGTAATATTCCCGACCGCCAATGAAATGTTGGCCAACGAAAGAATGCGCGCTGTTTTCGAGAACATACCAGCAGCGAGAGCCGAATTAGGTTGATTCTTTGTTGATTTGACGATGCCCTTTTTAACTTGTCCCATTAGAACGCAAGTATGACGTGAAAGCCAAACATACCGCCGTTACAGCACCACCATCGCTTCCAAGATCTTCCAATGGATCGACACCAAGCACGAGTGCTGAAAATGGCGACGCCGATGTGAGTGTAAGCTATGTATCCTCTCAGTTATTCTGACCGAATGAGCAGGGCGCTAGAAAGAATAAGAAAAGGAAGTAATCTTATGGTACAAGTCGACCATTTCTGTACATGACGTTGCCTTCTCAAGCTCCACCAGTGAGGAGACCTTATTTTTGCCAGATGGCAATAGTCAGCGAGCCTGAGGAAGAGCAAATAAAAATGAGATACTCCGCGAACTATAACTACGTAATGATATGTACAATTATCCTCTGATGACGATTGCCTTCTCTCCAGCTCCAGCCCTTGTTTTACCAGACTTGTCGAGATGATCGAGGCCAAGAGCGTCTTCTGGAGCGAACTGATGCTCGTATATAGTGTCATCTGCACGTCTCTCAAAACAATGCTGGTTAAAGTTGAAAGCGGACGTACCATCCTCGATGTAGGAAGGTTGTTTGAAAGTGGAAACTTGGATTAGAGCGAAGCGATACTTGGTAAGATCTTTATCGGATACACCTATCCGTGTTTGTAGTCGCTTCTTTGTGTCCGCAAATTTTTCACCCTGACGACCGCATGAGTGAATTCACCAAGGGAAGCTATACCAAAACATACTCGTTTAAGGACGAATTTGAAGGGAATACCATGTGTGCGGACAAGTTGGTTATGGAAATGGAAGACACTAATCACCTTATCCGAATCGTCCGCTTCGAGTTCTTCTCCAGGGATTTCCTGGTGAGACTTGTCAGCGTAGCTGTCAAGGCCAGCGCAGGTAATGATACGATACCTCCGCGTAAAGCTCCACTGGGTCAGGGATGTTGCCAATCATCTCAGAACCGGTGAATTCCTTCTGCGTCTTCCCATCCTTTGAGATCTCGAACACTCGAATCTTACCAGTGCCACCTGGTGTCAATGCGACCAATTTTGCAAGGTGATCTGCCAGGTCGTGGACTGAACTCGTCTTCGGTAAGAGGAAAGGATGTGTGGCCTCTTCCTTATTATGTATGCCAGTCCAAATGACCTTTAAACTACGCTTCGTCTCCAGTTCGACAATGCTGACATCCAACTTCTCGTACAAAATGACAGTTGTTGTCGGGTTGATGTAAGTCGGTGCCATAATTTCAGCTATACTTTGATTCAGAGATCTCTTCAAGACAGCTTTCGCGGACCCGTTAGTCGCATGAGTAGTCGTGAATCGTAGCTTGATTGGATCATGACGCAAAAACTCGCCCGCTTTGACAGACATCTGGTGATAACGGTCAAATCAACTCAAATGGTCAAGAACCGTAGCATACCGTATCGTAGTTCTGCTTCTTGCTCAGAACGAGATTGAATTCCGGATGATCATGGTCTGGCTCCTCAAACTTCGGTCGGAATATAATCATGACTCGATTTTGCAAGAAGTCATAGAACTGCACAGGGTTGGAGTAAAGCCCTTGGCTCTCGAGGTCATGGATCCTTTCATCAGAATTCAGCTGGAAGGCGAGTGTCACAATAAATCAGTCTTACTCTTTCTCGGGCAAATCGACCTGGAAACATATGACGTCGCCATCCTGGATCTCACTCTGTGCAAATGAAAGCTTGGGCTTCATGAGTTCAATCATTCCAGGCTTTATTTCCTGAAGTTGGAGGTTTAGCAATAATGAGTGAGGAAGGCCATAGATCAGCAGTTACCTCGAACAACTTCAGAGGAGTCCCTGGCGTCCAACGCATCCTTTCGTTGATGATGGCCACCAAATCACCTACTTTACTCGTTCTCAGCATGTATGTCTTGCCGACGCCATATAAGGTTTGCTTAGAAGTATCGAAATGTTTAAGGAAAATCATAATAGACTGAAGAGGAGGATCGGGCTATTTGATGCGTGATGTGGGTTGATTGAGCGCATCACAATAATGCACAATACTTACCTTGAGGGGATCCGTTATCACATCAAGATATAGACGAAGATCGTTCTGTCTTGCAGCCATATTATTTCGAATGACCTCAACAGCTGAGCCAAGATTGATAAAAATAAGATATTCTACGCGAAATTGCACTTACTGAGGGCAGGCTCATTCTCGGGAATATGAGTATCTGGTCGGACAGTCTTATTCTGCCTGTTGACTAATACCCAAAGACGAATCTGGCTCTCAGGAAAGTTGAAATGCTGAGCGACACGACTCTTGAATGTGGCATAAGTTTCTTGCTTCAAAACACGGAAACTCGGTAGGTCGGAAGGTGGCCAATTCTTTTCGTCAAAGGAGGCAAGATCGAATCCCTCGTGTTTAGAGAATGTCTCGTCTGTGATGACCTACAAAAGAGTTAGTTTTTTTGCGAAGACATCTGATTCGTTCTTCACCTTTGCTGTCAAGAATAAATGCTGTTCCTCGCGTTCCTTTTTCTTCGCTTCAATCTGAAGGCGCTCTTCGTCCAGTCTGCGCTCTAAGGAATAATAATCGTACGGCATCGTGAAGTAAATTGTCAAGGAGTATGCTTACTCAAATGTGTAGGTGTATCTTCTTCAGTGAAGGGAGCCAAAACTTCATCAATAACGGACTCCCGAATATACACCAACATATAGGCATTTGTGAAACGTTTCATAGCTCGAACTTGATTGCGTTGCAAGGATGGTGGTATACCATTTAAAGCTTCACCCCCGTAGTTTTCCTCGAGTACTTCCTTGTCGGTGACAGGTGTTACTCGGTCGTCGTCGAACTTCAGCCATCTTGTTTCACTATCAGGTTTGATCAATGCGAAGTAGTGCCCTCCATGCAAATCACCAGAATGCACTAGAACACCATGAAGTTTGTAAATCCAGGGCTGTGATCGATCAGCACTTGAATCCAAGAATTCATCGAGGTCAATCTCGAAAGGGAACTCATGGCGGTCGTTAATCTTCACCATAGCATCGCGTTGAATGTCGTATTCAAACCTTTTGAGTTGCAGATGAAGGACTGGCGGGAAAGACTGGAATATGATACCCTTCTTAGCGTCCTGAAGACCAAATCCTTCTGCTTGATACTTGTTTTCTCCTTCAAGCATCTCAACTGCAACATAGTCCTTGAATGACTCGTAGAGATTCTTCATATCCTTGACGTTTAGTTGGATGTCTGCAAACTGTATTAGACGTAGGTGTTAATACTTCGTGATTGACCACACCATTGAATTCTTCGATCCTGGATGATTCGTAATCCACGTTGACACATTTGATGTAGCTTTTCATCTTGCCAACAAAAAGTTTAGCAATGGCACCCTCTGCTTTTGTCCCCTAGATTGGACTTGTGTAAGCTGACTTGGGTGTGCAGAACCGTAATGAATGCCAACCTTCATCTTCGACTCGAGTTTGTCCTGAAGTACACGATTGAACTCCTGAACATCGTGTTGTAGAAATGAATCAAGAGATTTCCAACCAAAAGACTTGGTCAATTCAGTCGTCCCTGCCCTTCTAGATCAGACTGAACACGTTAGATATAGGAGAGATTCACTAACCAACAGGTTGATCGGAGGTTTGCAAGTGATAAAAGACACGTTGAAGCGCAAGAGCAACACTTTCTGTTGGATGATCATCTTCGGTAGGAATTTGATACACAGCCTATACCATGAAAACTTAGAAGAGAAGAGGGCCGCGAAAACCAGAATTCACCTTCCGGAAATAGTCCGTGCAGAACAAAGATTGAAGCAGAGAATTCATATAACAAGTAGCACCCTGGTTTTTGAGACCAACAAAACCAGTTTCCTTCTTGGAGTCATAGCTGAGCGACATGAGTCTCGTCATTTATTAAGATAGGAAGTGAACATACTTGACGAAGTTATGCCATAGGACACCTGTCGGGTCTTCCAAAACTCGAACATAAACAGTAATGTCAGCTGACTCCTCTTCTATGGTTGGTCGACTGTGTCCATCCTGGATGCTGAAAAGCTTGCGTAGTTCGCTGAACCGAGTGAAACCCCAATCACACTCCTCCGCGATAAATCGGTGATGAGCATCTAAGGAAATGGAAGTGATATCCTTCAAATAATGGAGATAAAGACATACGGCTCACTGTGTAGACAGTAGGATCATGTATATTGGAGATCACAAGTGCAAACTGAGCGCAAGCATGCCATCCTTCGGGCGCTTTCTTAGGTTCCGCATAGTCAAGATAAACCGACACAGTATCGTTCGGGGGAGCGTTCGAGTTCCCAAAAGGAAATAGAAGAATTCGCCTACACAAAGACCTCTCAGCATAGTACGAAGAGAGACTGGTTGTGATTTCACCATTTGTGGCCACCGCAATCAAATTCTGGACTTGTCAGCTTCTTCTCCAGCTTCTTCCAGTTACTCAAACGCCAAGTGAAAACTTGAAAGTCTTTCACATCATGCCCTAAGTCGGGCATATGTTTGGCCGCAAATGCCTCATCTGTGAAACGATGACGACACCATGTAAGGATACAATTGTACGAGAATGAAAGCTCACAACTTACGATCCCTGACAGATACGACCTCGTCTATCTCCATTGGAGGTGCACCATTCTGCTTCTCATCTAGCACATCCATGGTATCGTTCTAAAGAGAGTACAACTAGATGAGAAGTGAAAATAGACAACGACGGCTATAGCTGCGCACCATCGAGACCAAAAAATTCCGTATCAGTGGTAGAACAGACCTCCCAATCTAATAATGGAATAGGCAAAGCGTGATATGCGTTGAAAATCGTGTAGAGAATGTGCTATGAGGTTGGGATGAGCGATACGGAGTGAATTACAAAGTCACGACTCATCTGTGCCGTTCGGCCAAGGCCGAACAGGGGGCGGCGTTTTCCGAGGCCTATTATTAATATTATCTTCTTGCGTTTCTGCGTTAAATTCTTTCCTCGAACCAACGTTGAAATCCGTTCACTCCTCTTATCACAATGAATCGTTCTTTGTGACGTTTTCCTTTCTCTAGATCTCTCTTGGTTTCTTCCTCATGCCACACGATCCTTAAATTGTCTTGACAGGAAGACACATGTCTTCTGCAGCTTTTATGCTGTTCCACTGTCTTGTAATGAGTCAAAATCGTGTAAGATTGAATTCAGGCAGTCCTTGAAATACTTTTCAGCCTCGTTCTGAGGCTGGTTGGTTAGGGTTTTCCCTCATGGTCCCTGGAGCATGCCTTTAACATCCGTACCTTCAGATACTTGATCGTTATTTGATGGACTTGTGTTTCAGGCATACATCTCAAAAACTTCGTCTCACAATACATACCTTTACGTATACATTTTGTTTGTGCATAGGCATTTAAAATTAGATGATGATGATTCTTACATCGAGTCATCGTTAATTTTGAACGACTTTATCTTTTTTCTTTCAACCACCTTCCGCTTCATTGGGCCTTACGCCGCAACGGTATAGTTACTGTGAGGGTAAGTTTTGGCGTAAACGTGGCTTCGTCGGGTTTCTGAAACTTCAATGTCGCTTAGGCCCACCTTTCCATAAGTGGCGGCGTATACTGCAGCCCGTTTTCGCCTCATGTCGAAGGCATCCCTTTTTTTGATATCCCGCGTGTCTTTCTTAAGATTCTGCTACAAGGAAGCGGAACCTGTATAGGAGTCGTCCGTCATATCTTCAGACCAACGTTGGATGAAGAGCTTCTTCCAACGACACTCTGGCGCACACAAGCCAACAAGCGACCCGACGCCAACCTATCAGGTCTGGTTGCCGCCTGCCATAGAGTCTAATGACGACCGAACTCGCCATCGAACAATCCGAAAACCTCTTGATTCCACTGTCGATGTCCATAGGGCTAGTGAAAAACGTGGTTCAAGTCGTACTCAACAAGTAACGGAAGTCTACTCGGTACCACATGCTGCATCCTCAGGATATAACTACACGACGTATCCATCAACTGGCAGAGGTTATCATATGCCAACGCATACTCAAGCTGCGAATACCGCCTTTGCTTCCGTTGCAACACCATCCTACCCAGATCCAGGTCGATACATCAATGGCTCGACTGGATGGTCAACAAGCCAACGTCCTCCAACACCTATGCGGCCGCCCTCCGTTCAACACACTCCTACGGTGTACAGAGAAGATGAGGCTCAACGTCAGAGACGCTCCGATGACCGATATAGAGATAAGGGAGGAGAAAGGGAACAGCGGACACAGGAGCGAGACGCTGATGTTGCACAATACAAAGCCAGAATTACGGAGAGATCCAGCCAGAGGAGAGACTACGTCCAGCATAGGGATAGAGATGAGGACCGGAGGAGAGACTTGGACGATGAGAGGGAGAGAAGAGACAGGACAAGAAGCAGGGAAAGAAGAAAGAGGGATAAGGAGAAGGAAAGCGAAAGTGACAGAAATCGCGATTGGGGACGAGAACGAAATGAGAGAAGGGAGAGAGGCCGGGTACACGCAAAGGAAACGGAATATCGAGAAGCACACAGGGAGCGCGAGAGGGACAAGAACCTTGACAGAGGGTGGCCAACAGAAAGAGATGCAGACCGAGGTATGGCCAGGAATTTACAGAGGGAACGGGAACGAAATGAGCCTATGGAGCGAGAAAAAAAAGAGAAATTCGATCGAAAAGGGAAGATAAGGGACTCGGAAAGAGATGACGGCTTATGGAGTCTGGAAAGAGAGCATGGGCTCAATGGAAAAGATCTCGGTGCTAATACAGGGAGATATAGGACCGGTGGGAACTCTGAAGTCTATAAGGACTTGCGAGAGGGATACTCTTATGTGACCTCCCGGCCGCGTGAGAGGGAAGGCGAGTTCAACCAGCACAGACAGCACGACAGAGTCCGGGAGATAGATCGACGTGAGCGTCGTCGAGATGATCGTAAGGACAAGAACTACATGGACAGACGTTTCGAACCGGGAAATGCAGAATGGGATTCTGCTTCGACACTCAATTCTCAGCCCAGGACACAACATCGACATACTCCAGCTCACGATGAAACAAACTCGGATAGCTCACCTCGCAAAGATTTGCCAAAGCTGTCGAAACATAAGCGCCACCTTACTGACGCCGAACCACCTCATCTCTCGATTACGGTATTCTCGTTTGTATCATTCTTTGATATCTGTTCAATTCTTCTCACAACAGAAAAGGCGTGATTCTGTTCCCTTGGCACCTTCAGAGTCTGCGTTGGCACATCCTCGTCAAGCTACCTTCACGTCAAACTCGCGTGAAAACCAAGTAGGATATGCAAATCTCAACCATTCCTCTTTGTCTTTCAGTCATCATGGAAAAGATTTGACCCTGGCTGCTGCTGAGCAACTATCTCGGGTTGATCCCACAGCACCCGCCACCTCGCTTGGTGAATTTGGACATTCAAAGCACAAAGAACATGTGAGCTACATTGTCGAATATTTCTATGACTTCTGACCCTATCAATATCATAAAAGATGATTGGAAGCAACACAAACACCGTTACTGCGAAATTTCCCCCTGCTTCGTCCACTGAGGCAATGTTAACTTACAACAATATTCAACTTTCAAATTCAAATACCGGTCAGTCGAAGTATGATGAGGTAGGCAACTTCCCAAGCTCTAGTACGATTGGGTTGATTATCCCATTCCTAGATATCCAACTCTCTGTCCTCCCGGTGGCCTTTTTCTAAGAAGAGGTCAACGCCAGGGCAACCTCCTTCTTTTATGGACAACACTACTTCTACGGAACGTGTTGAGAATCGAAGGCTCGAGGAACAATCAGATCATGTTAGTCTTGTTTTCCCATTGACTACTTTTATCGACAAACTCTTGCAGACCATTATAATACCTAAGACAATGTATACAAGTGCATCTCAACAGGCAGCGGCACGCACTCTGGAGAAGCACTCAAAACTGTTGAAGGATGCACCTAATGTTGACTCTTCAGGATATCACGATGTGACGCATCAAGGGCCTCATCCATTGAATCAACATACGCACTCAATCCCATCGGTTGTTCCAGCAATGACACATGTTCAGCCTTCAGCTGTTCGGGGACCTCACATGGAATCGCATTGGCCTCGACCCGAGATAACCGCATCACAAACAGCTGGCCTGCGAACATCAGATGTACTAGATGTAATAAAGCCATATTCCCAAGCTCATGACCAGACATTACAAGCATTTTTCCCGCATGTGACCAGGGCACCCTCAGAAACACCAATCATCGATATTTCGAGGAAACGTACGGAATCAACAGGATCGAAGGATCAGCCACTTACAGTTGTTCATTCTATCCATGAGGCTCCAAAGCTCTCGTATACTGCAGTTCCTTTAGACAATCACTCTTCTATCCCTTCACGAACGACCATGTCAACCAGGACGCTTTATCAAGTAGAACCGACAACTCAAGGGGTCGCCGGAGGGATATCATCTCACGACACCTACCCTTCCGTATCAAACCATGCGCGGAGCACTCCTTCCACTCCTGTCGTGGTCGGAATAACAAGTTCGATAGCACAATCATTGGCTACGCCTTCTTCATTGCGACAGACGTCTGCGCAGGGACAAACAGCAGTCTCAGGAGACGCTTCACTTCAGATTCACACAAGTTTCAGCAGTGCCATTGAGCCCAGTATTTCACAGGGTGCATCTCATCCTTCAGTCATTCCGAACAATATGACGGAGCATAAGGTGACCCAACAATTTCCAACGCGCCCGATGGCTTTACACAATACCCAGTCTCTCGACGTCACCATCAACTCAAAAGTTTCTTCTACTCTTGACACTCGAACTCATTTCCCACCGTCCCGTGCCCAGCCTAAAATGATGGAATTTCCACCATTTCAGCAAGGTGAAACTGGGCCATCTCCTTCAATGGAGATCACATCCCCACAGCCGCGTACACCAATGCCATCGAGGCAGATGTCTTCCGCAGAGCATCCCTCTCAGAACGTCTGCCAGGCACGTACAGACAAGACGCTGTTGGGCAATGTATCACGCCCCCAGACACGAACCTCGCATCCCTACTGCTCCTTGCAAGATGTGTCTGCAGACCCAGATAACAAGGCTCGAGTTCTGCCGACTTCAGTGCAATCTTCGTCAGCAGTGGCATTGAATGAGAGTGCAGACCATCCGCAAAAATTATCGACGGACGTCCTTGATCAGTGGAATCAAGTACTGCCTACCGACATGGGTGATCAGGCATCAATTCAAACTTATGCGGCGAGGACTCACGATCAGCCTCTGCGCCACCTCGATACGACAGAAAGCAGAACTACACGTTCAAGGGCACACTCCATAGTACAGCAGAGAATGACGGAGATGAGAACAGAGACGATTCACAATGAAGACATGTCTAATGTTTCTGGCGCATCAATCGACGTCAAAGCTATGACTAACAAAATATCCTCTCAGTCTTCTTTCATACCTTCCTCGTCAAATGAAAACCTGTACCAAGTTTCTTCCCCGTCAAATCAGGCTGTACATTATGCGCATGGGCTTATTGGAAGTTCACTGGAAGCATCATCAAATGTGAAGAAGCGACCCGACTTCCCCACTCCTATGATCGCGGCCAAAGATGTCAACTTGTTACAAGGCGAGAGACCACGCGAATTCGGTATTGATATAACTCCAGGTTCCATTCCTGGCGCAAATCACATTGATTCTCAATATGCAAACACAAAGGCAAACGACATTGGCGGAGTCGTTACCTCCTCCGTTAGAGGCCCAACAATCAGTTCTATTGATGGGCCCTCACGGTACCGTAGCTCAACTGAATCCGTACGTAACAATTAATCTTGTAATTCTGTCGCGTTTCATACTTAATCCGTTACCCGCCTACTAATTCAGCTTGCGCAGCCTTCTGGCGAAGGGAAGGGTCAGGTTATTCAATGTAATCCACCAGTCTTGAAACCCAGTGTCCCAAAGCTAATAGTTGAGTATAAAGCTTCATCAATCCCAAACCAAGCCCAGTCGGAGGCGGCTCTACAAATATTACGCCCCTCAACAGTAATAGGCCATCGTCAAATCAGTGAACAAGGATCTATACCACTTCCGACAGGAGCTGTTAGGGATATCCCGAATGGTGATAAAATTCTAACACCGGCAATTCAACGGCCGGCAACAGCTATGAGCTCTCGACATCATAGATCTGAAAGGCCTCGTATTCATGATGTGTCGCAAGCGCCTGATGTCCAATCCAAACCCTTGGCCCTTCTGCAATCACGCCTAGCCGACCCAAGCGATGCTTTGGCACCAACTCATAACCTTGCAATTTCGAGTACACAGTCGATAAACAAATCAGGTGAGCAAGTGGCAATTGTCGATCGAAGTTATTTGGTTGAAGTCATTTTCAAAGACGTAACTGTGCCAGTCAATACCGAGGGTGTTTTATCCAAGCATATGGGCATTGAGCTTCAGTTGACCCACCAGCCCGAAGACCAAGTGCGCAAGATGCAATCACATGGCCAACAATCATATCCCAATACGTTGGGTCCGGAGCTGAAATTTCCTGTCTCCAAAAAGGAGGTCCCAACCCTCGGCACACATGGTATCGTCGGTCATTTTGGCATTTTCCTGGTACTTATCTGGTTCGTTAGGAGCTCCAGTTGTACAAGTCTCTCAAGGAGACGTTATACAACCACACATGATTAACGACAGTACTCTAACCTCTGTTCGAGGTGATAAGAATGTGGCCTCTTCTGGTCAAAATCAGCCGAAAGAATCCGTCAACCGTGCCATCGCCGCCTCGCAAGGTGATCAACCACCTATTCAGAATGCTAGATTGGCAGAACTTTTGTCAAACTCCGCCCCGCTGTATCAACATAGTCCTACTGAGGCGGGCAACGACCTGCAAAATTCCCGGGCAGTGATTTCTAGGGCCGGCCAATCTAGCATCTTCAGGCCAAGCACGGAACAATCAATGACTCGATTAATTCAGCCTGAAGCAGCATCTTTGAACCAGAAAACTCGTGGGTCTCCTGAAAAGCATCCACATGAGGTTGACTCTCGTGCGCCTACGGTACAGAAAAGTACACGCGCCTCGGAACAATTTCAAGCTCCACAGAATCATACAACTCCATACATGGGCATGTTGGCACCGACCAGTCAACAAAGCACGTCTGGATCTAGCTACACTTTTCCGCCCATCACTGAATCGATTGCCCAATCGCGAACCAACCAGGATCATCTGGTCGGCTCAAAGTCTCAGAAACATGTTACCTCACGAGGCGAAAATCATGGTTTTCTTTCATCCGCCGTACATGTATCTCAACAGGAAACTCAGACGCACCCGCACACGAATTCACGGCATTACGATCAGAATAAGGCGCCACACAAAGGCACTGTAGAGTCGAGCCCTTGGACTCAGCCTTTGCCTGTCAACAACACATCTCCTTCAATACCTGTCGGGACCACGCAGACCTCGAGTTATTACCCGACTTCTTCTCAGAGGGCCGCTAGAAGTAAGGATCATAGCAAAACATCGCGTAAACATACTGCCACTGCTATGCAATCGCCGCATGCTGCATCTGTTCATACTGCTGTGCAAACCAACCCCTTAGCATATAGTGACTCTCCCGTCACTGTCCCTGCTGCTCATATCTCCAGCTACCAGCAACCTCGAGGAGTTCCGAGCTCATCTAACAATCTCATCCCATACAACACTTCCAGACCCCATGCACCTTCCACACAACGAACCGAACCTCCCCACTACCGGAGTCAGTCTACTGCGCCTATTAATAATCCATCTAGCTCTCAGGTCGACCTTATGCCCAATCATCATGTATCACCATCGTCTTCTCAAGTTCCACAATCTTCTTTGCAAACCAATGTATCCGTACCGTTTCAAAGTGTATCATCTTCTGTCAAACCAAGAACGACCTTTCGAAGCAACGTTAAAACTACTACGCGTTCTACTGCCGCGGGTTATCCTTCGGAATCACGCCCTGATCAACCAGGAGCAACGGCTCCTGACTTAAAGACACGAATGTCCGTACCTACGAATACCATCCAGCCACGCTCAGATACCGCTTTGCAGCAGCAATCTATACCAACATCTTCCCATCTGCCAGATCCAGCGCCTTCACGACATAACCGTGAGGTGTCGCGCAGGCAATCCGAGGACTCTGTTCTCAAAACGCCCTCTTCTCTCGCTCCCACCATCTTGAAACCATCTACTTCCCGTACTTCAATCCCAGCGTCTTTTTCTTCGCAGACATCTTCACGAAAGCGAGGGCTGTTTAGTATATTCAGATCCAAATCCTCTCAGCCGTCAGATCAAGCAGAGGAACCCCAGAAGGCCGCACCACGCAAGCTCCGTAAGGAATCAAAAACAAGAGCAGAGAATCTTTCAGATGCAGCGCCTCCCCAAGATATCAAGGTGACCTCTGCAGTATCCTCACGAGCGAAGGCTCCTCCAATTACAGTCCAGATTCCGATTCCGCCAGTAGCCGAACGTAAAAGCCCGAACAAGGTTTTCACACCGTTCCGCTACCTTACAACAAAGAGAAACCGGAGAGTCTCGCAAGCATCCCTTGAGGCTCAAGACGGGACTGCGGCGAGTTATCCTATTATCAATTCGCTTGCCCTTGAAATGCTGACGTCATGGCGCAGCCCAACACTGTTATTGGGTCGCCGACTGCTTCAATACACAGTACCCAGCCGCCCCCGATACAACCGCCTCCTTTAAGAGATGTATTTGCTGCGACTCAGGAATGGAGGCACATGGAGGCAGCGGAGGCACGAGCGGTGACAGGCGGAAAAGTACGAAGAGCAAGGCCTGGTGTCGTCTTTGATGTAGCTGAGGACCATACAGAAGAAGATCGTCCAAAGATTAGGCCTCAGAGTCGACAGAGTTGATATTTACTGTATTTACCATGACTCTGACTCTGAGTGCGCCACATGGCGCGACAAAAGACACGTGATTCTCCCTGACACAGCCACGGGCCCGGTCAGATTTGAGGTCGGACGACGACTCATTGACTGTCCCGATGAGTCAACGAAAACCCTCCTCCAAGCCCAATGCCTCCCAAAGCACAAGCGTCGAGCACCAAGCTGATGCTCTGCATCAGTACCAGGACACTGATGGCCATTTTTCGCTCGTCAGGTATTGCCTTATTATCACCTGCGTGTTGCATGCTCAGCTATCCCTCCCGTCTTCTAGAAATTTTCGTCTCGCAGATTTAGTCACTATTATGAATGGCGTCTGTGGATCCTTTTCTGTGTTTTCATCGGGACACTACCTCCTTACTGGGGACATTGACTACCTGTGGTCGGCCCTCGCATTCCCGCTTGCTGGCCTCATGTTCGACTTTTTAGACGGCAAAGTTGCGCGGTGGAGAAAGTCAAGTAGTATGCTTGGCCAGGAACTTGATAGTCTGGCCGACTTGGTGTGTTCTTCTCCTTTGGCTCTTGGTGCTCAAAACTTAGATAGAACCTCCAGATCTCATTTGGGGTTGCTCCATCACTATTAGCGTTTTCAGTTGGACTACGGACATACCTTGATACGGTGGTACTGACAGGCTTCATATGCTGTGGGCTTGCTCGACTTGCTCGTTTCAATGCAACAGTTGCGAGCGTGCCAAAAGATGCAGCAGGCAAGGCTAAATACTTTGAAGGTCTCCCCATTCCGTCATCACTAGCACTTGTGTCTATATTGGCGTATTGGACTAAAAATGGCTGGATTGAGGGCCAACAAGGCATTCCTGGGGGGACTGTCACATTATGGGGCAAGGCTGGGGGACGGGGAGAGGTGCACGTGGTGAGCCTGGTATGGGCTCTGTGGGCAACGGCGATGGTGAGCAAGACGCTGCGGGTACCGAAGCCATGAGGACTTGGCTTTCCGGATTATTGGTAGAACAATAAATGACAAATTTATCGTCAAGTCACAATACCCATAACATGTCCACGTTTAGTAATGACACGAACGCGTAAATAAGTACGACGCGTCTTGTCTCTTCCGCCTATGGTTTCCTCGAGCGACGTTCAGCGTATCTTCCTCCAGGCCATCTTGTCCCGTGCAATTGTCTCTGAAAAGCTTGCCCAGACCCTTTGGGCAAAGTCCATCGACGCTGTCAATGGTCATTTGCCCTCCCTTCTATTCCACGACTCTCTCAGGCTCTAATCCCCCATTTTAGCCGCAAATCCTGAACTTGAGCTCCGCCTACCCGCTGGTAGAGGTGCATGGGATGAATTTGTGACAAAAATCAACCAGTCTCTCGACAGTCTGGATCTTGAGTTCCGTCATCTTCACGATGAAAACTCTGGAGCACAGATGTATGCCCTGGTCAGTTTCTCTGACATCTGGGTTAAAAAACTCTTTTTAACCCGTACAAGGTCAATCGAAAAGGAGATGAGATTGCGCAGGTGGCAACAGAATACACCGCAGCGGAAATTGCCTTCTTCAAAGCTATTGTACGTCCTTAGTCCTATGCTCATTTTCTCCCGTAATCGATGCCACCGCCACATTCTAGATTGAGCTTATCATGCTGGCCCCTCGTCATTCTTTCTCTGTCTCATCTACCGCGGCTCTTCGTGAAGTCAGCGCTATCAGACCCAAGACGAACATGAGCAAGAGCCAAGCCGAAGCCGCCCTAGGTAGCTTCGTGGCCAAAGGATGGTTGGTCAAGAGCAAGTATGTACTCTTTTCTTGTCCATCTTTAGCCACGAGCTCACACAACCAGACGTGGGCGGTATGCTCTCTCAACGCGCTCCCTGCTTGAACTCTCGCCTTATATCAAGACTACATACCCAGAGGAACTCATAGAGTGTACTATCTGTTTTGAGGTTTGCCTATGCTTTCAATTACTACGTTCTTCCTTTCCGTAACAACCTTCACTTCCAGATAATCACCCGTGGTGTCGCCTGCCTAAGGGACAACTGCAAGACATGGATGCACTATCATTGTTTTACGAATTACAGACGCCGCCAAAAGTCATGCCCCACCTGCAGAATCGATTGGCCAGAAAACCACGCTGACAAAGATTTCGTTCCTATCGGCGAAGGTGCAGCTAGGGAAGGTGATGACGCGAGGCGTTGGTCAAGGAACGAAGCCAGTGATGAAGATGAGGATGAGGAACAATACGATGAAGATGAGCCTGACACCACACAGTCGCAATCGCAATCGCAAAAGACGCAACGAGCACAGCGCGCGAGAAAGGCAAAGGTGGTTCAAGATAACAGTATTGATATCGATGAAGAGGAAGATGCTGAGCCCGTCAAAAAAGAGAAGGCATCTCAACCAGCGCGTCGCAGTACGCGGAAATAGGCACATTTCGTATATTATATCTCTAATCTATTAGCTACGTCAAAACTATTAGTAGTAATCAGCACTTGACTCTATTGCAAGTCATCCGCAGAAGACCTTGATGTGGGTTGGGCGATTCGGCCAATCTCTCCCTCCTTATCCGCCTTGTCCGTAAATCCAAAGCGTCCTTTGCCCCAGAATGATTGGCGCTTCTTGTTTTTATTTCCCTCCCCAAATTCTTCATTCCACTTGCGAAGCTCTGCAAGGCTGCCCAAGGATTCAGAAGACGAAGGAGTTATCTCCTTAAGCGCCTTCGCGAAATTGTGCAGGTGGAGAATACGAGTGGGTTGCTCAGGGGAAGACTCAACAACGACAGGGAGAGATTCCGAGGATAATTCACTTGGAGAGTGACCGGTATTAGACGGCACAGATGAGACATCAGGAACATCGCTAGTAGTGCTTGAAGATGCAAGACGGGGTGAGGTCCCTTCAGGAAGTTGGGTAGATGTCGGTGGGACCGAAGTGGTTGCCCAAGGGAGCTTGATGTTTTCTTTAACCGCGTCCAAAGCAGCAGAGACGCACAGATCTAGAGGTTATAGGAAAGCAGTTAGCACACGAACCATGGCAAAAGGAGGATAGGGCTCACGCTTGAGATCCGATCCCGAGAAACTCTCCGTCTTCTTTGCCAGAGCAGAAATATCCAGATCAGGGGCAAGAGTCTCGTCTCGAAGTAGGATTTTAAGGATCTCTGTGGTAAAGGTGAGTCCTATGTCAACGCATGTACAGAACAATGCTGACCTTCCCGCTCCTTCTCGCCCGGCAGATCAACGAGTAAGCGACGCGGTAGACGACGAAGAACAGCGTCATCCAGGTCGAATGGTCGATTCGTAGCACCAATAACAATCACATTGTCCTCTTTTGACGACTTGAGCCCGTCCATTTCCTGCATGAACTCGGTGATGACACCTCGGTGAGCAAACGCGCCTCCGCTCTCTCGCGCAGACATGCGAGCGCCGAAAAGAGCATCAATCTCGTCCAAGAAGACCACACAAGGTGATAGGCGTCGAGCCAAAGAGAATAGCGCTTTCACCAATTTCTCCCCCTCGCCGACATACTGTATCGTGATTTTCATTAATGAGCATGAATGAACAAGAGAAATTGGGCTCACCATGTCCATAACGTCAGACGGGGACACCATCAACATCCGGCAGCCTGCTTCTTTTGCAAGAGCACGAACAACAAGTGTTTTTCCCGTCCCTGGTGGACCGAAGAGAAGACAACCCGTCATGCCGTGCTGCTTCAGAATGCCTTGCTGGAATGCCTTTGGATGCAACAATGGCAATGAGACGATTGTTCTCACGGAATCAATTGTATGAGCCGGGAGATGGACCTGGTCGAAGGACGTTGGCATTGAGGCTGAAACGTCTCAACAAACTGCAGGAAGAGTTATTATGCACAACCTTACCAGAATCCACAATACATCCCAGAAGTCTCTCCTCATGGCGTTCAAGCTCAGCGTCATTCTTCACCCTCTCAACAACCTCGTCGAGCTGTTCCTGGGTGTCCTCTTGCTTACTTTCATTGGCTTTGTCTTGCTCCCAAGCGACTTTGTGAACTGAGAACGCCTCTTTGAGCCATGATGATCGAAGATCCTTTGCAGAACGATGCGCTGCCCAGGCGGCGTGAACAGCGAACCAAGGTACAGTGGTCGACTCCAGCGTAGGTGATTCAGAGGCGTCGAGAGTACCGGAAGCCAATGTGTTTCCAAGAGCGCGGTCAGCTATCCGCCGGACATCCTGCCAGACCTCTATCCTGTTACCCCAGTCTTCCCACATTTGTTCTTGAGCTGTCTGAGGTGGCACCTCTGTATGCGGGCTTGTTTCGGGAGCAGCTTCGAGTGCTACTTTGGAAGCACTTTCTGCGGGTTCTTCGTGAGATGGTGCTGCACTTTCCTCCTCCAGAACGCCGCCAGCTGCACCAACACCCATACGCATAGTGAGCTCATTGATCTCTCGACGACGAGATATACGAGCAGCGCGTTCGTCTGTCAATGACCGGACTTTGGGGATCAGAATAGACGTCCGGAAGAAAGATGATTTGTTTTGTGCAGTACTGTTCGACGAATTCGATCCAGGAAGACCAGGAAGGCCCAAGGAACTTATAAGAATAATTTCTGGTCGGTTTTCGACCTCTTCACCCTCCTCCGCTGTCGACAGCCTGGGAAATTCTTCCGCAAGAACAGCATCGCCACTCTCCCACTTCTTGAGACGATCGCGAAGTCGCTTCTCCCTAGCTCGCTCGGCAGCATCGTCTTCTCCAAAGTCAGGTTTACCGGCTTTAGGGCTGGACGATAGCTGTGTCGCAGAGGGAGTGCGGCTCACAAGCATACTGACCAGGCTGTTTCCTGGGCCATTATGCGACGCGGGAGGAGTCATAGAAGGAGTCATTCCAAAGATTATCGTCATCGGATTGCTAACGGGAGAGGAAGGCCTGGAAATAGGGCCCTTTCTACGCTCTCGCACAGCAGAAAGGAGGGGAGGATACCAGGACGAAGAGGTGGAGGCAAGCGTTGGAAAGTCCCGAATATATACGAGTCGTGGACGGGGTTTGGTTGGAGCAGGCACTGAATCATCGACTTTTGAAGGGGTATTGACAAGTGCGTCAAAGAACACTTTGACTTTGCTTGGAGGCGTTGTCCGACGAGAGGACGATGTGAGTATTGCGCGGCCTTGCATCGTGGTTGGTGGAGTCATGAGTGCCAGGGATATTTTGGGAGGCATGAAGCTGACGTCGGGTTCTTCATCTTCATCTGCTTGGTTTCTGGAAGATGACGGCCTTGATGAAACGGGGGAAGAAGGAAAATGAAGGGGATTTCGAGGGAGGGAAAGTGAATTGGCCGCTGAAAGACGTGTCAATAGCGGGATAAATGGAGTGGAAGAGAGACACGCACCTGGGCCAAACTGGCCCCATTCTCCTGCAGCAAGTTGGACGGCATCCAAGACCAAGACTTCGGCACCGGTGCGGCGAGCGAGCTCGGCGACGGTGGCGTCGATAATGTAGTCGCCACCTTCTATCGGAGAATACAAGGCAAGTGTGGGCTCTGTAGGAGCGCCAAGGGGTGAAGTATACGTAGCGCGGTGCTGGGTCTGGGGATGCAAAGTGATAAGGAGCTTGTTGAGAGCATCGTCAAAGTTTTCTGGGGGAGGCAATGCTGATGCATGGAAGGGGTCCTGCTCTGGGCCGGGAGTCCAGAGGATGTCGAGATCTTGGGGGAGCTCGATGGAGGGGTCTGGCTCCTTGGGCTGGGGGAGACGAACCCTGCGAAGCTTGGGCTTGTCGTCTGCTAGTGGCTCGGGAGCGTCGGCGGGTGGGGGGTCGTCGGTGGGGGCGGTGGAGGCGGTGGAAAGACGCTTGCGCGGAGGACGGGGGAGAGGGCGGCGGGGAAGGGCAGTTGGAGGGAGAACAGAGAAGGGCCGGGGCGAGAAGAGCAGAGACTTGGCCCTGCGTAGAACAACTGGAGACCGCATTCACCACAACACGGCCGTCTTCCACAAAAACGCCTGCTCACGTGTTCCACAAAATAAAATCTATTCGCTACCAGTAAGTAGTGCTACCGTGCGCGCTCCCGTCGCGCTTTCGCCCTCTCCGCCAGATCCACCCCAACAAGAATCTTCGACGCCTTCCACAGCTGCACCACGTTGATCACATTCTTCAGTGCCCAGATCGGCGAACACATCGCAGCCAGCACCTGCGCATATGTCACCGAACCCAGCACCCACGGCAGCCCAATCGGCGCCGATGTCCATTTCATCAGATATAGAGACACGTAGAATAGCTCGTTGCCAGCACACACAAAGAATAATGTTCGCTGCAGCGCCACGTCAATCCATGCCCCATCTCACACATGTTTCGCACTCACCGAATCGTTGTAATACCGCCACAAGATCTTACTCACGTCGCTCGTCACCAGTTTATGGCTCCTGGAGCCTGTCACGAGTGAGCTAAAGTTCAATGCGTCACTCCTCTGTCCCAAAGTCAACCGCATATGCCGCCTACCTGTACATGTGCATGTAGTGGCTGCTAAAGTCCAGAGCAATTAAGGCCTGGAATACAATTGCAAAGGCAGGATACGCCGAGGCGAGATAGCATAGCAAGCACGATGTCGTGCATCTGTGCTTCCCAGCGTTAGTATCTCGGCGCTGCCTCAAAGAACAAGACAAACCGGTCAGTGACCATGTCCAACACCGCTCCAAATTTCGACGTTTGATTCAATGCGCGAGCTGCCTGTCCATCGACCGCGTCTAATAGGCATGACACCACATACAACAAAGTGCAGTACTTTGGATGATAGCTCATAAAGTGCAAGGATAAGCCCGCGAGCAGGATGCGCGAGTACCCTTTTTGTTGAGTGAGCGCCGCTCATAGAAACTGATACACGTAGTACGAGTACGTACCAATGAGATTGGGCACGAATAGGAACACATTCTCCGAATACGTCTGGGCTGTGGCCAAATCAACCGCCACTTTTGCATCCACCACTTCGATAGAATGCCCTCGCTGTCGCTTCTGCGGAGATGAATGTGTCATTTGAGGGGTAGGGTCAGTAGATGTGACTTGGCGTTAGACGTTCTTCAAACTTTTACACGCGTCGGAGAACACCGTAAATTCTGATGACGTTCCCATTTATCTGTCAAAACAAGACAGTCATGTTTCAAAGCGGTACCTAATTACTATATATTCGTCGGTAGATAGAAATACATATTACTTACTACTCCGTGCAACCGTCCGTGTCCTTACCTAATGTTTAGTGAGTGTCACCGCAAGTACTATGGCAATAACAATTATGATGATCATAAAAATCCCAAAACATATCCACCGTCCTTTCCGATAATGACGCGCTGCGAGAAACGATCAGTGGACACAAGAGTATGGAACAAGATATCTTACCAGAAAGTACCGCTTTCCACATGTGTTCTGTACTAAAGACCAACACAATTTAGACATCATCTTGACAAAAGCGAGGGGTGCGTACGCTTGCTCTGTGTCTTTTTCGACAGTCGTTGCATTCTTCTCCACGTCAGCAATAAGCTCATCTTGCTGTTCAATCAAAATACTCATCTAGATGATGGTCAATCACCTTCTGAACAGATAAAGGCTGTACTTACATCATTGAACAGTTGAGCAAGTTCAGCTAGTGTTTCTTCCATCTTCTTGATCTCGACCTGTCGCTCTTGAACCTCACGATAGGCCATACGTGATTCTCCATATCGAGAACTGGTTGTCAGCTGTCCAGCTTGATCATTAGCAATGCATTTCCGTGATACGAAGGTGCCTTACAGCTTGGGCAAATAACTGCTGGCCACCACCTTCCACTGCGGCAGCGACCTCTTCCTGAGTCGCGTCAGGTTTTACTGTGAAACTCATAAGATAGTGACAATGCTACAAGAGTATACTTGCCAATTCTCAATTGTCTCTCGACGCGTTGCCTTGACTTGACACGGTAATCTTGTTCAACTCGTTGATAGTTTTGTATCGCCTCAAGAAATTTTGATCGCACAAAGGCTATCTGAACGAGACCTGAACCAATTGTGGGATACTGATGAAGAGGTGGATTCTTACCCGGTTCTTCCGCATCTGTGTGTCTGGGCCCAATGATGGTGCGCGCTCCAGGGCTCTAATTCTTTCCTTGAGGCCATTATTCAGTGTCCTAGTTTCCACTGCCAGCTGATCCAATTGTGCGGCATCGTGAGCTTGACTTTCGTCAATAACATTCAATAGTCGAGCATGCAGGGTAGCAATTTGGTGGACGTTCGAGTTTAAACGCTCGATGCCCTCTTGAATAGAAGAAACCTAATGGTACAGCATCAGGAAGTTGGTGTCGCTAAGGTTATGAATGATAGTCTTGCCTCAGTAAAGAAGTCCGAAGTCGCACTGGTGTCAGTTAGACCTGGGGGTTCAGAGATACCCAGATTGGCCATTTCATGGCTAGGGGCAGCCACTTGTTGCTGGCGCTGAGCCTACTATTGTTGAGCATGATAATGCAAAGAAGCGGTCAATATGATCACCCTAGCAGCTGCAAGTCGGTCTCTAGACATCACGGTGTGAATATAACTGCGTATAGCATGGTTTTCATATTTAAAGTGATCGCTCCACTCCACGTCCCGCTCGGAATCATAGTAATCTGATCTAATCTAATCAGAACCCTAAACGAGTCATCGGACGAAAGTGTAGATTTCAATTTTTGAAAAACCCGACGTTCTCGCCTGCATATCTCTGACTCCATATCTGCCAGGTAACATGTGCGGAATATTCGCTGTGCATGGCCTTGAGAAGCCTTCCGTTGAAAGAGCCCACTTTATCGCACTCTCCAAGCGTCTTCGCCACCGTGGTCCCGATTGGTCCGGATGCTATGTAGGTAAAGAATCGGTACTCGTCCACGAACGACTTGCCATTGTTGGAGTTGGTAAGTGACTCACGCGTTTTAAGCTTGATTTTCTCCCTCAAGTCCGATGTAGATACTGGTGCCCAACCCCTTATCAGTGAGGATGGCAAGGTCATTCTCGCTGTCAACGGTGAAATATATAACCATATCGCGCTTCGTGCCAGTGTTGAGCCCGATGTCAAATTCAAGACCCACTCTGATTGCGAAGTTATCATACCTCTGGTATGTTTGACCTGCGGTATTGGTTCATGTCGCTGATTGCTGCAATGTTGCAATGTTTCAGTACAAGAAATTCGACAAGGAGCTTTGCAACCAGCTCGATGGGATGTTTTCCTTTGTCCTTTTGGATGAATCCGTGTCTCCCTCTCGTGTCATCGCTGCGCGTGATCCTATCGGAATCACTACTTTATACCAGGGCTGGAGTTCCAAACTTCCAGGAGCCGTCTTCTTTGCTTCAGAGCTCAAGGCATTGATCGATGACTGTGACAAAATCATTTCGTTCCCACCTGGCCATGTGTACGACAGTCGTGATCAATCTACGACGCGTTATTATCAACCCTCATGGTGGACTGGGGACGAGGAGGGTGGCCTCATTGCCAACAAAGCCCCGGAACTCACGCTTCTTCGAGAAACTCTGGAGGCCGCAGTCCGTAAACGACTGATGTCAGAAGTGCCATACGGAGTGCTCCTTAGCGGTGGCCTTGACAGCAGCCTTATCGCAGCTATTGCAGCAAGGGAGACTGAGAGGATCGCTCAAGCCCAGTACGAAAAGCGACAGAAGAAGTTGAAGGAATCATCCAGTGGGCCTTCATCCCCATCTCCTGGTGGACTCGTCACAGAAGAAGGTTTGTTCGGGTTTGTTATTTCCTGTTTCCACTCTAACACTCGGGCTTACAGCCACCCTTGCGGCATGGCCTCAATTACACTCTTTCTCCATTGGATTGGAAAACTCTCCCGATCTCTTGGCAGCTCGGAAAGCTGCGCACTTCCTTGGGACTGTGCACCATGAATATGTTTTCACGGTCCAAGAAGGTTTAGACGCGATCCCTGAAGTGATATACCATTTGGAAACGTACGATGTCACAACCGTGCGTGCTAGCACCCCGATGTATCTTCTTAGCCGCAAGATTAAGGCTATGGGCGTGAAGATGGTGCTGAGTGGTGAGGGCAGTGATGAAATTCTAGGAGGTAGGTACATCACATGTTCTCCCGCGAAGGCTGTTTCTAATCACATTTACTATTTACAGGGTATCTTTATTTCCATGCTGCCCCTGACAGCCTCGCATTCCACCAGGAGTGTGTGAAGCGTGTCAAAAACCTTCACACTGCGGATTGTCTCCGAGCCAACAAGTAAGTCGAGGTCACCGTTACAAAATTTTTTTTTTCTGTACTCACATTAAATCTTAGATCCACTATGGCTTGGGGCCTGGAGGCGCGTGTCCCATTCCTCGATAAGGCCTTTTTGGATGTTGCAATGAGTATCGATGCAAAAGAGAAGATGTTCCAAAAAGGTTCAGCCCAAGATGTTGACGAAGATGGTTGTCCCAGAATGGAGAAGGTACAAATCTTCACCAGTCTAGAACTTTTGTGAAAGTCCTCACTCTTCTCCAGTATATCCTCCGAAAGGCCTTTGACTGTTCCCCAGGCGGAAAGGTACGCTCATAGATAGCGTAAATTCAGATACTTCGATTTGACTTGTGGTTCTCAGCCTTATCTTCCCCGCTCCATTCTTTGGAGACAGAAAGAACAGTTCTCGGATGGTGTCGGGTACTCTTGGATTGATGGGTGTGTTTTCCTCGTTGTGCTTTACCTCCGGGTTTATCTTATAGATATATCTATCCCCAGAATGAAAGAGCATGCCCAGACAGTGGTATCTGACGAAGCATTCGCAAAGAGGACAGAGCGATGGACAGAAGGTGTTCCAGATACCAAAGAAGCATACTATATCCGCGAGATATTCGACAGTGCGTTCACACGACTCGCCCCTCGATGATGTGATTTATCACTCTTACAGGTCTCTTCCCATCGGAAACCGCTGCGAGAACAGCCGTGCGGTCCGTATTCTCTTCTAAATGCAACTCGGTTTGTTCCTTACGGCTTTCTAGATGGATACCCCGTGGAGACTGGGGATGTGCCGCCGACCCAAGTGGGCGGAGCGTTAGTATTCACAATGCTGCTTATAGCACAGATGAGTAAAGCGTTGCAAGGTTTGGTTAAATGACAGATGTATTCCGGGTATTCGTAAATGTCATGTGGGTTGTTAATTCTTGTACGGAATGAGTAAGATATAAAGGAGCGTTGGGACAAACAATGGAGCACTATAGTCACAGCAGGATAACGAAGAGAAGCAGGGGTAAAATGATGCTGACCGGGTAATAATCGTGTAAATAGTATAACGAGGGGATGGATATACGGCGGCGTAGTGGACCAAAAAAGAAAATAGCAAGTCTGCCATGTCTATGACTTTAGACATGATTTAGCGTCGAATCCTGAGCGATATACTGGCGATAGAAGCCTACCCCAGAATCTTCCGATGGAACAGGCGAACTGACAGTTTTCGCGGGTATCGCCACGCGCGTCGCCGCGCTGGTTTGAGAGGTATTGCGAGAACGTTTGGAGGATGAAGGGGCAGGCGAGCTATTACCAGCGTTCCACGCGGGTCGGGGGGTCACAGTGGCTCTTGCAAAATTCGGGGTATCATCGAGGACTGGTCGTCTGGATGCAGGAGTTGAAGTTTGGGTTCTTCGACTGGTAGGCCGAGAGGCAGTCGTGCTGTCGCCTGACATGAGCCGGGTGCCGAACTTGGCGTTAGCAGAAGATTCGCGTCCGTACGATGCTGTGGAGCCACCTCTTCTTAGGCTGGAAGGTGTTCGGCCCTTGACGAGTGGCTTCTGGACCGTGACCTTGTCGGCACCCCAGTAGGAAAAACTCATCTTGCTCTTCCTGTCAGAGTCGTCTGAATCATTCTCTGCATCATCATCATCCTCTGCTGGAAGAGGAACGATTCTAGGTTGGGTCTGAGCCTGTGAACGCGATCGGACGACACTATGAGGACGGGTCAGCTGATATTTTGACTTGTCCAAAAGGCATAAAAACACACTCTTCCATTGACACGACACCCTCTCGGGGTTGCATGACGTCCCCGATCGCCCAAGTTTCAATCTGTACCAAAAAAAGAAAAAAAGTTGTCAAGAACAGCAAGATTATTACAGAAAATGAAATATATTTCCACCTTTATAAATTTATACAGATTCCGGGGTTTAGTTTGAACATTCCGTCGGCCCGTCGTGGCATATTTGGTCTTTCCCTGCACCTCTGGCAGAGAACTAGCCCGTGATGTCAATGCAGCAACAAGAGGAACGGACGTAGTCCCTGTCCTTTGGCACTGTAATACAACATCGTTGAAAACCACAAACCACAAGTCCTTCTTGCCTCCTATTCCATTGTTGCCCTGCAAGACATCACTCAATCGTTTAAATGATGGTTTGCCCCGCACGCCTTTCGCATTGACGACGGGGGGAGGCGAAGGGCCCTTGAGAGGGGTGTTGCCGGGGATCGGGCATGGTCGCTCCTCGACAAGCACGCGCGAGGGCTTGGGTAGAGCCAGCTGTTTGACCTTGTCCAATCCTTCAATGCGAGCAAAGACATCGCGCGTCTTGTCGCGCTCCTCCCGCTGTATCTTTTGGTCTTCGATGCTTCGCACGATATTCTCTATTTCTGCCACCATCTGCAGCGTGCTTTCGTACTCGAACGTGCTGGGATCGGTGTGGAACAGGAGGTTTTGGAAGAGAAGGGGATATTTGAGCAGTCGCTGGAATGGCTTGGAGAGGGTGATGGCGAGACCGGTCTCTCCCTTGTCGCATGCATCGCCTTCCAATTTCTGAAGGAGCTTGCAGACCTTTTGCCACTCTGCTGCATCCTGATTCTTGGGTTTCTTGGACGTCACGTTCTGCAGTGCCGCGTCGACTTGATCTAGGGCTCTTTCCAGATGAAGGACATAGTCCTTGTAGCCTGTAAAAATATCAGACTAGATTTGAAAGTAAGTGACAAGAAGTAAGTCGATGTGAATGGACAAACATTCGAGACAAAGACATCTGCAAGCGAACGGACGAGTGGATATTGATCGTCGTATCGCTTATGAAGAGCCTCTGCAAGTCTTCTGTGACCGTCAAGGACGCCAGAGTCTACAACCTCCAGACATCGGCGCAGGTCCTCTGGGATCTGATGGGGGGCAAGAACGCCACCCAATACAGCCGTTGGGGTCGAACCCTTCTTGAACTTTTTGAGCATGCCCGTTGCCTTGTCGTTCTGGCTAAACTTTCGCTCGCGGTCTCTTTCTACGACAGTTGGCTGGCGGCCAAGGGATTGTGTCGAGGACGCCATCTGATCACGTGGAGGTGGTGGAAGCGAAAAATGTGAGCGAGAAGGAAAAGGCAGGGGGACGGCGCCTGTGCGACCATAGGTCTTTGTGGCGACGCTGGTGCGGTACGGCGATTGGGGGTGATCGGCCTTTGAGACGGGACGTCGGTTGTTGTAGGGTCTGTGATCATCGGGGTCATCGTCGTCCGATTCGTAAGATTCACCATCAATGTTGGGAGTCTCCTTGAGACGTGTTGTGAACGAAGTGGCTACGCTGGTGGGTGTGCCAGAGGGAGAAGGCGACATGAAGCGGGCAGCGATTGGCGGGAGATGTTCGCCAGATTCTAGAGGAGAGTCGGCGCGATAAAAGTCAAAGTCTAGGTTGGGTGTGGATGAGGAGGGTATGGATGACGGTACTGGCGTGGAGAATGGATGAAGGAGTGGATCGATAAACGTGTCTTTCATCTTGATTAGTTCCTGAACGTATCTGTTGAGAGTGAGAAGAAGAAAAGCGTGTTGGGAGGGGATATGCAGACCTCTCTTCACTAGATATGATTTCAAACAAAACTTCTTGTCGCGTGCGCTCTCTTGAGCCCAGATTGGTGACGAGGTCTTCTTCGGCGACTTCGCTCCAGGAGGTCGCGGCAAGGATTCTGCTGCCGCTGCTGGCGGACATTTGGGAATAAGGAGTGCCAGAGCGAAGAGAAGGCGAGGACTGGTCTACTGGCTTCTGGAGATACGGAGACACGGTGCGTGTGGACGCAGCCCTGGGAGTCTTGGTGGCGACATCGGGCTTGGATGAAGAAGAGGCAGTGGAGACGGATGCGCGTGGTTCCTTGCCGTAAGTAGCGTGGAAGCGGGAGACATTTGTCTTGAGGGGCTGTGGGGGTGGATCGGGGACGAGGGGCGTTGGGGCCGGGGAGACAAAGGCGACCTTTTTGAGGTGGAGGTCGTGTTCAGTGTGTTCGATGGGCGGGAGAGGCTTGAAGTCGGACGGCGGGGGCCACTGGGGGAGCGGGGGGATCTTGTCGAGGCCAAGGGAGGGCGGGGGTGCGGGGGACGAGTCTCTGTCCTTGTCCTTGCCGCCGCCGATGTGGAGACGGTGGAAGAAGGCCTTCATGGCGGACAAGAGCAGCGGACGGATGCAAGCCAAATTTTGCGGCACCTCGTGGGAAGCACATGCTCCCAGCACATTCCACCAAACACCATCCGAGTCTTGTCTGCCCCGCCCCGCATGCCCCGACGACGGCATCTCCAACGGCACCGCCCTCTGGCTCGCCGCCCAGTGTCTCTCTGCCTATCTCGCCAGTCTGACTTCTGAACCTGGCGTCCTTCTCGAGCTCGGAAGCGGAATCGGCCTTACTGCGTGCGCCTTCCTTACTTACTTCCCCACTTCTGCGCTCTGATCTCACTCAAGTCTCGTCATGAGTTCTCTCGGCTGGCGCGTTCTTGCCACCGACGTCCCCCATGTCATCTCCACCGTCCTCTCCCCAAACATCCACAACAACCTCCACCGCCTCCCCGCTTCTGCTGGGCCAATCCAAGTCCGTGAGCTAGACTGGACCGTCCCTCCAGATGCCTGGTCTTGGGACCACGCCTCCGTCATTGCTTCTCCTTCCGCACCATCTGATAGCACTACTCAAAGCAGCCTTTTCCGGCCCCCATTTGACCTCATCTGCACAGCTGACACTGTCTACAACCCATCCCTCGTGCAGCCTCTTCTTCGCACGCTTCACGCTCTTTGCATGCCCGCGGCCCCGAACGCACGCCCACCTCCAGTATACCTGTGCCTCGAGCGCCGCGACCCTGCGCTGGTCGACCGCTGTCTCTCAGACGCACATCACACATGGGGCTTTGACGTCCAACGCATACCCCACCGCAAGCTCGCCAAGGCCATGCACAAGGCCGGAATGCATTGGCCCAAAGAGGACTGGGAGGGTATCGAGATTTGGAAATTCACTCGTAATAATGTAATCTAGCCTCTTCTCCCTCGGCATCCTCTCTCCTCGTAGCTACAAGTTTCAACATTCGATCAAAACCATGATTTGACTATGCGCCGCAGTAAGCGTTGAATGTAAGAACCCTCAAAACGACTCACCAGGTCCCGCCATGTCTCTTCTTCGTCATTCTCTGTCTGTAGTTGATATATTTGTAGAAATCCCTTGAACCTAAATAGCACCGTCGATCAAATCCCCACCCAGGTATTCCAAGCACTTACGTGAGTCTTCCATCGTCAGTGACATCAAGAAACTCGACAAGCTCGTTCTTTGTCTCTTGTGAAAAAGGCGCTCCATTCGTGTCTCGTGCCCAAGCATCAAGGCCCTCGGCCGTCAAGCATGCACCGGGTGGCGGCTCAAGCAGCATCACCGCGTGTCCTTCCTCACCCACTGCAGGCTGTTTCGGCTCTGGTCGTGGCACACAGTATTTCGAGAATATATGTTGAAGGCATGCCTCGAGCTAAAAAGAATGAACAACCGAGCGTTAAACACTTGATTTGACATACCTGATCTGAGATAGCCCCGTCGTCGTCGAGTAGCTGAACACCTGTGTTTCTCCTGCCTTGTTTTGAGGAAGGTTCTGGGGTTTCTGGGCGCGGCGACGGCGCGGCGTCCACGTTGGACATTATGTCGAGTTTTTCGAGTGTGTTTTTCGAATGAGCATACATCATAACGGCACGTGCATCACGCCTGGGCCGCGACACGTCTCGCCTTGCTCTCTGACTCTCGTCATGGCCAATCGCTCCGAGCCACTCTCTATAGAGTCACTGCTGCAGAAACAAAAAGCAGAAAAGGAGGCTGCTGCCAAGGTATATTTGTTTTCTGTTACTTCTTCGTGAGCTTGAATGTTGGGCAGCCGAAATTCCTTTCGAAAGAGGAGCGGGCCAAGATTGCGATTGCCGCTCGCGCCAAGGAAATACAAGAGCAGAGAGAAAAAGACGAGAAAGCTCGTAGGAATAGAGAGGTTCTGGAACGGGAAGCTGAAGAGGTCAGGCAGAAGGAACGTGGGCAGAACGGGAGCGGCCGCTGTGAGTCGTCGTCTCCTCTCAATCCAGACAAAATTCATTACATTGTTATTCTACAGACGAAGACAGATATGCACACCCTGAACGGGACCGCGACAACCGAAACGATCGACATGGACGGCGCGATAACCGGCGGGGCAACATGCCCCCGCCCCCACCTCCAGACGACCGTCGCGCTCCCAAAGAAGGCTACCAAAACGTACCTACCGGCCCTCGTGCCAGCCGTGGCAAACCTGGATCTGCAAGTGGCTCTGCGCCTACGCCACCCTCCTCCTCCCAAACTCCCACTACTGAAGCTGGATCATACGTACCTCCCATGACCGACGGGGACCTCTCTGCGATCCGTTCGCGCTACCTCGGCGTTGACAAGAAGAAGCGAAAGATCCGCAAGATGAACGATCGCAAGTTCGTGTTTGATTGGGACGCGCAGGACGACACGTTTACTGATGATGCGCCTGGGGCTATTGGAGGCGCAAGGCAGGGTGCTCAGGTCATGTTTGGGCGAGGGCGGATTGCGGGCATGGACGATGGTGGAGGCTCCGGAACAAGGAAAGCTGGAGGGGGAGGTATGGAACTTGCAGACGCGTTGGAGAGACGGATGGCGGCCAAGTCGGGGTTGGATGAGAGGCATTGGACGGAAAAGTTGCTCGAGGAGATGAAGGACAGGGACTGGAGAATCTTTAGAGAGGACTTTAGCATTTCTGCGCGAGGTGCGTTTTTTTTTTTTCTCTTTCTCTGTGCGACTGTTCCGACTCCCGCATCAGGCGGTTCCATACCACATCCCCTTCGTTCATGGAACGAATCGGCAATTCCTGCCGCAATCCTGGAATGTATCGAAAAAATTGGATACAAGGAACCGTCTCCTATTCAACGGCAGGCCATACCAATCGGCTTACAAAATCGCGATATCATTGGCATCGCTGAAACAGGTCGGTGATTTCAAATAAATTGACAAAATTTTTCCGCTGAGCCGATGCCAGGTTCCGGCAAGACGGCAGCATTTGTCATCCCCATGCTGGCTTTCATCTCTGGGCTGCCGCCCTTTACCGACGACAATCGGCATCTCGGGCCGTTTGCCTTGATTCTGGCACCCACGCGCGAGTTGGCACAGCAGATCGAGAGCGAAGCACGCAAGTTTGCGTCACCACTTGGATTCAAATGTGTTTCCATTGTCGGAGGGGTGCGTAGAAAAAGTCTTGACAGCTGCTGTAAGGTCTTCTGACGTACCTGCATAGCGTGCGGTGGAAGAGCAGCAATTCAATTTACGGGAAGGAGCCGAAATCATTATCGCGACCCCGGGCCGGCTGCGGGACGTCATTGAGCGACATGTGCTTGTGCTGTCTCAGTGTCGTTATGTGGTGATGGACGAAGCTGACAGGATGGTACATCTTGGTTTCGAAGCGGATCTGACATTCATCTTGGACGCGTTGCCAAGTGAGACAATGCAGGGCGAGGACACGGGTGAGCAAATGGATGTAGACGGAGAAACGTTGGTGAAAAAGGGACGGACGCGAGTGACGACATTGTTCTCGGCGACGATGCCGCCAGCGGTTGAACGGCTGGCACGCAAATACCTCAAGAAGCCGGCCGTGATTACGATCGGCGAGGCCGGCAGGGCAGTGGACACGGTTGAGCAGCGGGTAGAGTTTGTGCTAGGAGACGAGAAGAAAAAGTGGGTCTTTTTAGTTCCGGGTTTGGAGCGGATCCACTGACAAATTGTTTCTTAGACTCAGGCTGCTGGAGATCCTCAACAGTGGACAGTATGCTTCGCCAATCATTGTGTTTGTGAACCAGAAAAAGACGGCAGACATGGTGGCGAAGGATCTGTCACGTGCGGGGGTAGGTGCAAACGTGCGTCTGGCAGGCTTGGCTAATAATATTGCCAGTGGAATGCAGCAACGCTGCACTCGGGCAAGAACCAAGAGGGACGAGAGGCAGCGCTGCAGTCGCTGCGCAGCGGAGAGAGCGATGTGCTGGTGGCGACGGACCTGGCGGGGCGAGGTATTGACGTGCAGGACGTGTCGCTTGTGATAAACTTCCAGATGGCCAGCACAATTGAGGCATACGTGCATCGAATCGGTAAGTCAATGGAGACGGGTATGAGCATGTGCTAATCTCGCGTATGTAGGACGGACGGGACGCGCTGGGAAACTAGGCACCGCGATTACATTCCTAACGAACGATGACGACGAAGTCATGTGGGTGGTTTCTGCTTATCGGAGAAATTAAGCTAACGAGCTACTGATGGCAGGTACGACCTGAAGCAAGGTGTGGGATAGTGCGCTGCAGAGTAGATATACGATACTGACTGCCTGCAGAGATCAGCAAGAGCCCGGTGTCAAAGGTGCCAGGGGAACTGGCGAAACACGAGGCGGCACAGCACAGAGTTTCGCGGGAGATGAAGCGGAAGCGGGAAGCAGAGGATGTTGGGTGATGTTGATGCGGCATTGGTCGGACCGGGAGAGGCCGACAGCGATCGGGGTGGATGACGGTCTCCGTGTTTGTCATAGATAGAACGAAAGTCTCAATGGACGGTCGGCTTGCAATTCAATGCGAGCATCATCCGCCGTCTAACAGCATCCTTGTCCGCTCCCTCGCCCAGTCCACCCACGTCCTCCTCGCCATGCCCACAGCCTCCAAGCACGGGCCTCTCCACGACCTCAAGCGCTTCCTCAACCACCACATCCCCCACGACCCCCTCGTCATCAAGCAGTCCAAGGACCGACCCGTCCCTTCCAACGACCGCCCCATCACCCCCCCGTCCCCTGCGCCCTCCCCCACCACTCCCCCGCACTTCCCCCGCGACGCCAACCAGGTCCATCTCTCCAAAAAGTATGGAAAGCTCGGCCGTGTCCTGGGCAGCGGTGCAGGCGGCACCGTCCGCCTCATCAAGAGCAGTAGCAAGAATGGCGGCATCGTCTATGCCGTCAAAGAGTTCAGGCCAAAACGCACCGGCGAGTCTGAAAAGGAGTACCAGAAAAAGGTCACCGCCGAGTTCTGCGTCGGCTCTACACTCAAGCACCCCAATATCATCGAGACCTTTGACATTGTCTCTGACCATGGTCTTTTCTACGAGGTATTTGCCCTCTGCTCTTCCTTCGTCCTCATCGCATTTATCCCTCTCAGGTCATGGAGTATGCTCCCTTTGACCTCTTCAGCGTCGTCATGTCTGGCAAAATGTGCCGTCCCGAGATCTACTGTGTCTTCCGTCAAATTTGTGACGGCGTCGAGTACCTCCACGAGATGGGTCTTGCCCACCGTGATCTCAAACTCGACAACTGTGTCATGACCCATGACAACGTGGTCAAACTCATTGATTTCGGCACTGCCACGGTCTTCCACTATCCAGGCAAAGCTCACACTCCAGCAACCGGGGTCGTTGGCAGCGACCCGTATCTTGCTCCTGAAGTCCTCAGCAATGACTCTTACGACCCCAGAAAGACTGATGTCTGGAGCGTAGCCATCATATTCATGTGCATGGTCCTCAGGCGCTTCCCTTGGAAGATCCCAGACCCCAAGACCGACCCAAGCTTCAGAGCTTTCGTGCATGCTCATCCCGATCTGTCACTCAAGCCCGAACCCAAGCCGGCCAAGGCTCGACTTCCAAATCCGGAAATCAGCACACCTCGACGGGGAGTTACTCTTCCACCGTCCTTGTCGTCTCTACACAAACCACGCGAACGTTCCTCTAGCACTGGCACTCCACAATCCGAGCAGGAAGCAGGTTCCTCAAGCGCCAGTACCACTAATTCGTCAGAAAGTGCCTCTATTCTTACCTCTGCATCGACCGAGTCGACAGCCATCACCGATCCGCCATCCCGTCTGGCAAGTAACCATCATCGTTCCTCCGCGTTCAACTCGCACCTCACAACACCTACTGGTGTGTCTGCTGATGAGCGTTTCCATAGCCAGCACCACTCACACAGCATGGCTGCACTGCCTATGCTTGGCAGCAGCAATCTCGTCCCGTCACAGAGTCCGCGTGAGATGGATCCCTCTGTCCTCCAGTTCGCACGCCCAGGCCAGTCGACAGAATCCCTCCCGAGCCCCGCCTTGAACAATCACCTATCCCCTCCACGTACACCTGGTACTCACCGCACCCGTGCTTCGACATTTACAGCAGCGATCAACGAAGACAACGAGAATACCCCGTTACCCCGCATTCCCGAGCCACCACCGTCTGCCGATCCTGCTCCCGCTCCCCCTTCCACTCCTCCGAAAACCCGACAGCGTACAGACAGTGTGGCGACCTATCACGGCGGAGGCGCGGAGTCGATATTCCGGCTCTTGCCGCGCGAAACACGGTCCGCGCTTCGACGCATGCTCTTCATCGAGCCGTCTTCGCGCTGTACGCTGACGGATCTACTCAAGGGCAAAGGCAAGACTAGTGGATTACTATGCGGGTGTGATGTGCACCACCACCGTGATGGAACGGCGAGCAGGGATAGCAACGGCGGGCATTGTGTGGATCATGATGATTGTGACTCGGATGACGAGGACGACGGTGACGAGTGGCTTAAGAGCGTCGTGTCGTGTTCACGACCAGGCGTGGAACATGACCATGTGCATATCAAGGTCGCAGATGACGAAAAGAAGACGGGTAAGCGGCGATTCTTCTAGATGGTCTGCTTGGGTACTCGACGGACGTGTCGACGCTGCAAAGTCCCACCACGTCATCATTCTTATCGTCATGTCTATCTTATATATCGTAACGACTTCATTATATACATTTATTGCTTCTATCATCCTTTTTCTCGATTCGTTCACATATTTTAAACGTACGTGTGATTTATTGTCCATATGTCTTTCTTTCTCCCTCTTTTTCTTTTTCTTCTTGCCTTTAATCATGCTCTCATGTCCTTGACGCGCATCGTACCACAGGTGCGTCGCACCCTCATGCCTTCATAAACGGACTCTTCTCGGATTATTTAAAATACATTGTCACATATCTGCCACCACCACCACAAGCACTACCCCACCTACAATCATCAATTCCCCGCTATCTCCGCTTTGCTTTCCCCAGCGTACCACGTCCCTGTACATTGTTTGTGTACCCCGTTTTTTCCGTAGAGAAATCAAATATGTACTAATTTCTTTGTGCTTTCATTCTGATCTAATTGTCTTGGACTTGACGGGCTTAAATCTGATTAATCTTGACATCGTGCCACCCGGAACTTGGAAGGAACTGTATAAGATCAATCGGGGTGGCGAAAGTGACGACCGGTGCTGCGGAGTGTGGAAATGGGTGGCGAGTGCTGCTGTCATCTTTTCGCTAGAGCAGGGCAGAAACTGGCGCTAAAAATCAGTTCGAGGAATATCCTGTTCGCGCCCAGAAAATCGCCTTTGTGGCCCATAACAGGGAAATATTCAACTAGTAAACCAGTGTGTAAGGTAAAATCCATCACCCCTTCTTAGATCAGATCCCAGTTTTCGAGGAAGTTTCCAAATGCTGTGATACGAGTTAAAAAAAAATGCCTAGAGTGCCGAAATGAATGTACTCTTATCTTGATGGATGCGCCCTGAGAGTTTAATTCGGACACGTACTTGCGGATTTTCTGATTCTTGATCCAGAAGGTCCAAATGTGGCGGGAAGCTCCTGTTTCGCAACTATCCCAAAGCATTTTCGGAAAACTCCCTGATTTCCTTTTTACCCCCCTCTGAAGATGATATATAAAAAGGTCAACAGCCCATGGACAACGGGAAGAAAATTGTACATTTACATTAACGGGCGTCAAATTAGTCTTACAATTCCTAGAAGACAGCAGAACAAGTTTATATGTTATATGTGACAAATCACAACTCCTCGTGCCAGGGCCACCGTTTCACTGCTTTTTTATTCTTTTTTGTTGTAGCCTGGCCCCTCTCTTTTTCTGGTGCCTTATCACCCTTCTTTCCTGTGGACTTGATGTCGTAACCTGCAACCCGTAATGTCTCCTCAAGCTTCTCCATCGCCAATATCTGGTCCTCCGACATATCGATTTCTTCCACAAACTCAAACACGACTCCGTTCTGGTCCCCTGCAATTTCTTGCAGCGCCACCTTGCCATCCTTGCCGCCCGTCAACGCTTCGAGGGTCTTGCGCAATATCTCGTTATACGCCTTGTCACCGACCTCAACGCCACCGACAGCGACCTTTGGGGTTTCTTTTGCAGGCGCAGCGGGTAAGACGGGTTTACGCCGCGGGACTTTGACGGGATGGTCGAGTAGGTCAGGGACATCGTCAAACACATCTGTGAAACGGCTGGACTCTTGCGGATCGACAATCTCGCGGCAGCGGATCTGGTGCTCCTCGCTTGTGTCCCGATAGGACTTGAAGCCGGGCTCGCCACAGAGCCGCGGTGTGTTGATCACGAGCACGTAGGAGCACGTCTTGGCTTCCTTTACAAAAAGGATGGTATCCGTCATCGTCATTGAGCAGTGAAACTAGGGTTAGATTTAGATAGAGAAGCAAATCGACCAAAAAGTCGGTCAGATGATCCTACCTGAACTTCAACTTCACGAGGTTTATGTGTCTTGTCACAAAGTGTGCCATCGCTCCATCTTTGAACAAGATAGCGCGATCCAGTGCTCCGCGCAAGCTCGAGGTTGGTGTGAGCACTTTGGTCTGCAACGGTGAGGTCAGCACCCGGTTGGGGTGCTTTGCCTAATGTGAACGATTCCCACTGTGAAGACGCCCTGTTTAGAAATAGAATCATTTGAATTGAATTTCTTACATCAGGGTCTTCTTGCGGTGGCCTATGCCCTCCTGGAATCAATAAGTCAAATTAATCAAAACAAGCGTTTGTGTGTAACGAGGACACGGCGAAATGTGATGATCGAGCCGAGGTGCAACTGGATACGGAAGGACGAGGGCCAGGAAGGCACCCCGCCAAGGGTAAAAGAAGGAGAGAAGAAAGAACTACCTGCAGAGTTTGTGGCTTCCTTGAATTGTCTAATCTCTTGGTTGTGGCAGTAGGAATAAGTCCACCAGCCTTGCCGGTGCTTGGGACGTAAAGGTGAGGATGGACTTGGGTTTCGAAAGGAAATCGCGGACGCACGTAAAGGCAAGTCCCAGACAGCGGTTGGAGGAGGGACCAGCTCCGTGAAGGAACGAATTCAAAGTCAGATGGGTCGTCGTTCGATGCAGGTTGGACGGTCGGGTCTACTTTGGGGATGAGGCACAGATACGAGTCTTTTGGGCCCATTTTCATTTGCTCGAGGGTATAATTAACAGAGGACTAGAAATGGTCGTCAGATTGGGACGCTTGAGGGATTGGTGGTGGTGGCACTTGTGGAGTTGGGTCGAGGCTATCTAGACGGTCTGTCCAGGGCTGGTCGAGGAACTCGAGCTCGCCGCCGCGCAGCCCATCGGCGAGCCAGCGCTGGGCAGTGTCGAAATGGAGGGGCAGACGGCTGAGAAAGGCGACGCGATGCTTGGGGAAGGCATGGGCGTCGTCGGGGAGGGAGTGGGGCAGGCGAGCGGCGCGGATGTAGGCGGCGAGGGCGGCGAAGACGAGGATGCGCATGGTGGAGGAGGATAAGCTAGGCTGAGCTAGCGCGTTAGGCTCAAGGTTACACGTTTACGAACTCCGCGGCTGGGTCCGAGTTTCCTAAAGAGGGACGTCGGTGCGGTCAGTGAGGCCGGATCGGCGGCGGGAATATTAATTCCTGGAAAAGGGGGCAGTCGTTGGAATATCCATGTGCTTTCCTCACGACGTGAGTCCTCTCCTCCAAATCCGGATTCCTTTAGTTTGACCACACATCTTTATTCTTATTACGTGAGGACCGACCCCCAAAATCAGGGGTAATTTCCGTCCAACAGGATGATTGCTGAACGATAATAGTAATACTTTGCGATTGGCTCACTATACAACAATTCATTTTCGAATTCTTCTATATTCGGTCCTCAATTTCTTCATTAAAGCCGGGTCCAGGCTGCCTTTTCCCCACTTGAGCGCTCTCTCTCCAACCAGCACTATCCCAGTGCTCGCGCTTCCCCAGTAGCCCCGTCTACCCTTCGCACACCGAATCATCGTGTGCACCCTATCTCATGTCTTCCTCCCCACGCGACCCCCAGGACGAAGGTGATGACAAGAATCTTGACGAGCTCGATGAACCGACTGGCGGTGATACAGAGGGTGGTGAGTAGGTCTCTATTGTGCCCAAACCACCCATGATTTTTACTGATCGTGCTCGCTGCTCTACTATGTCCATTTATAGATGGCGCCGTGAAAGATGCGCCCGCGAAGCGTGGTAGGGGGCGTCCAAAAGGCAGCAAGAACAAGCGGCCAGGTTCGACTCCCGCGGCCACGGCGGGATCATCCACTGCAGTCACTCCTCGCAAGAGAGGCCGTCCGCCGAAGGTCAGTTCCCTTTCATCTATCGCGTTTCTCACAGACGTGTCCTTCCAGACACTTTCTTGAAGCATTGCTGACATATTTTCACAGGAAAAGAAACCTGACGATGAGGTTGACACTGAACCTCCCACCAAGCGGAAACGCGGCCGCCCTCCAAAAAATCCCAAAGCTGAGACCGGAGATAGCGCAGGGGCCAGTGGTGAAGCCACTGGGTCGAAGAAGAAGCGGGGTCGGCCGTCTAAGAAGGCGGAGGACTAGTCAGCTGAGCTCTCTATTTTTTGTACATGTTTTTCCGTCGTTTTTCCATACAGGCTGCCACTTTCCTCTTGGTGTCACAGACTCATAGTCCGGTTGCTTTCCTACTAATTTTTACATTTCATGACTCATACGCATCTCTTTTTCACGATCTCCCTTGTTATACAATTGTCGAACATTTCTCGGATATTGCTGTGTTGTATACGTATACTACATACTGTCACTCTCTTTTGTTGTACGCACACAGAAGCTGGCGTGAGCCTCGTGCCAATCTCTGACAGTTGAGTCTGGTGCACATGCTTTTGCTGGTGTTGCCGCCGAGTATGAGAAAAAAACCAAATGACGAGCGATCTTGAGGTCATACTGCGTCTTACAGCATGCGTTCAAAAGGCCGAGGACCATTCCGAACTATGACTATAAGGTTCAATTTTTGGCTCTGTTCAAGCTGTGGCCTGCTGTGTACATAGTGCCAACGCCATCCGGAAAATCCACAACGCCGCCACACCGATCAACGCCAGCAATGCCCAACCTAACCGTTCTATAATACCTGCCTGTCGCATAGCTTTTCTCTTGGCCGTCGCGTAGTTGATATCGGGACGGAAAGTAATCATAGTGTATAACGGGATCCAGCCGGTCGGTTTTCCTGGCGGGTATGGGACACGAGACAATAACGGTCCGAGAGAAGATAGAGAAATAAATGATCTAGAACTTAAGGAATAAAGAATGTTGTCCAATGTTTTCTTAAATAGATAAATCGGAGTCGTCACGTCGTGCCTCATTTCTACACTAGAAGGCGCGTCAGGCTCATGGGAAAATGGAGATGTAAATGAGGAACGCACTAGTTATCCATGGCCAAGTCGCAGATGGCGATGAGATCTTCATGCCGAGTGTCTGAATATCGGTCGAGAGCACGGGCCAGGCTTCGATCAATGCTACTGGTTGACTCAACCTTAATTGATGGCGGCGTCGGCTTGACACCCTCCTGAAGGAGGAGAGTCATTAATATTCTGACATCTTCAAGGCCACAATTAAGGCCCTGTCCGTAAAATGGAACCATGGAATGTGCGGCATCTCCTAGAATTATGACACGATCCTTGAAATGATAAGGTTTGGACTATAAAAATTTCTACAATGTTCGAATCGGGTAGTTGCCTTGGAGGTAGACAGCTGACTTTACCTTGGTGCAGATCAAGGGGCTACGGGGATTGCGCGTAAAATCCTCCACAAGGATTTTCTCACCTATCATAGACAAAGCATCGGGAAAGTGCAGTTTAAACCATGCTAGGATGACCTCTGGTGTATCTAGGCGATCGAAGTCTGAGGTGGGGGCGAAAAGTGTACAAGTGAATGTTTTGTCCTGGTCCATCAGAAAACAATAAATGGATCGTGTCGTGGAGTATGATATACGTACCTTGTTAGGCAGCGCAATCAACATGAAAGAATGGCGAGGCCAGATGTGAAGATGATTTGGATCAAGGAGAAACGTCGCCTTGCCGTCAGCATCATTGCCTGCCGGCATTTTTAATTCGATATATTCATGTTTGATGTATTCCTGCTGATAATCCATTCTAACGGGTACAATTGACGGGGAGCAGGGTCATTGATGAGAAAAAAGTTTGAACGGTGTAAGGCATTGGAGAAGAAGCACGCCCACCTGACAACCCTCATCATTTGCCGTCGTATAACTGAATAGCTCCCGTCTGCACCAACGCAAAAATCAAAGTCTGCAGAGAATTGTTCCCCTGACTCAGAGTTTCGTATGGTGACACGCTTCTCATTGAAATCTGCGGCAATAACTTTATGTTCAAAGAAAATGGAGATATTCCCTGTCGCAGTAGCTTCCTCCAGCAACACTTCATTGAGCAATGCACGGTCGATTGAATTTATACACTGTAAAGCCAAGATGACAGGCTCAGAACACCTAGAATTGACTGCAGACCAAGGTTCACCTGTCCATCTTTGTCATAGAGCTGACTGTCGAGATCACCCTTTGAGCTGTGGATCATGCGCCCGCGCATGGGAATGACAGTGTCCATAAATCGCTGTGTGAGTCCCGGATCGACGGCTTCCAGCGCGGTTATTCCGCGATGCGACATGGCCAAATTGATTGAGCGCTGCTGGTTGGCTGCCTTGGACGAAGGGAGCCGTATATCTTAGCTGGAGCGTGAGCTTCGGTCAGCAAGCTGATATCCTCATCTGCTTACCAGGACGTCCCTCGAAGACCTCGACCTTCCAGCCCTGCTTGGCAAAGGCCATCGCAGCGAGACATCCTACGGGACCAGCGCCCACCACCACGACCTTTCTCGGGGCGGAAGACATTGAAGATGACCACTAGATGGCCCGCTGAAGACCGAACACTAATTTACTTATTTATTTTCAATTTCTGATCGATGTCGGATGATTGTTTTGAATGACGCAGTCTAATCTAATCTAATCTCCGACTCGGATCCAGGTGAGCTAAGTTCTAACGCTGAGAGCTGTTTCCTCTATCTTACCCTTTCGGTATTTCCACAGATGGTCGTCTCTAGCAACCCCACTTTGCCTCTGAGCTCTGACTTTATAATTCCTGTCAACAAGGATGTGCAAGCAAAGTTTCGGACTGATGGCGGTAAGCCGCTGCAAACAATGCGGCGCCATACCGAGCTCATCTTGTGAATCTAGAGAGCAAAACTATCTATCTATGCGGAAACTCTCTTGGACTTCCATCTCGGCGTTCTGTCACTCTGATCCAGGAAGAACTCAAAGCTTGGGGGACCCAGTGAGTCCACTATCTATCATCATCTGCGATCGCCCAAAACACCCGCCACAGCGGAGTCGTGGGTCATTTTCGGCATCCACACGATAGGCCATGGGTAAAATTCACAGACGAACTTAATCCACTAATGGCAGAGATCGTAGGTATGGCACTGAATCTTATTGTAGCTATCTGGGCCCAACGTATTTCGATAGGGGCCAAGGAGAAAGAAGTCGCTTGCATGGGCACGTTGACGAACAATCTGCATCTTATGATGGATTCCCTTTACAAGCCGACTGCAGACCGTTTCAAGATTTTGTGCGAAGCCAAGGCTTTTCCCTCGGATCAAGTGGGTCGTAAGAACTCTTTCACCTCGCGAATGAAGCTCGCTGACACTATTATTCCATGGCAGTACGCGTTTGCGTCGCAAGTCAAGGCCCATGATCTGGATCCTGCAACCGCTATTATTGAGGTGTCGCCCAGAGAAGGCGAATATACCCTTCGGGAAGAGGATATTCTGGAAATAATCGCAAAGGAAGGACCCTCTATCGCACTCGTTCTATTTAGTGGAGTGCAATACTACACCGGTCAATGGTTCCCGATGGAATCCATCACACGGAAAGCTAAAGAACAGGTATGAGAGCATGGAACTCCCCTTTTACGTCCTGCCTTGGATGCTTGAAGCTTGCAAAAAATCTGATCTACAAGCTTAGGGATGTATTTGTGGATGGGATCTTGCCCATGCAGTTGGAAATGTACCTTTAGCCCTGCACGATTGGAATGTAGACTTTGCAGTCTGGTGCACGTACAAATACCTTAACTCGAGCCCGGGTGGCATCGGAGGCCTATTCATCCACGAAAAGTGGAACAAAGTTGAGCTTCCAAAGTGGGTACCCGAAATTACCCTCGGCCTTTTCCTTTGCTCACTTACGAACATGCTGATAGGTTTGCTGGGTGGTGGGGCCACGAGCTTACTACACGTTTTGAAATGCCGCCGAAATTCTCTCCGATAGTCGGCGCCCAGGGATTTCAACAATCGAACCCCTGTGTTCTTGCTCTTGCCTCTCTTTTGGGATCTCTTCAGTTATTTAAAGAGGCGGGGATGATGGAGCCAATCAGGGAAAGGTCTTTGCTACTAACAGGGACCCTAGAACGCCTTCTAACCAAGTCCAAATATTTCGTGCCCCCTGACGAAGTGAGGCAGTTCTACCCACAACCAGGTAACGGCGAACCAGGATTCACGATTATCTCGCCAAGTGATGCGTCACAGCGTGGCGCACAGCTTTCATTGTTGTTCTTACCCATTGGAACAGGATTGATGCAGAAGATTTTCGCAGGATTATCGAATTACGGCGTCATTGGAGATGAGAGGGAACCGGACGTGATCCGTCTAGCACCCGCACCGTTGTACAATACGATCGGTGATTGCGAGCAGGCGGTTCACTACTTGGAGGAGGCATTCAAAGCATTAAATTGAGTCGATCAATAGGGGAAAAAATAGTATTAATGATCAAGCTTGGAAATGAAGTCTTTGATAATGTCAACATAATCGAGGCCCAGCAGAATGTCGTTATGCTCGCCCTCAAGATGATCCGTGTTGCGTTGGACTTGGGTGGCAGCGTAATCGCCATATAAGCTGCAGAGATGTTGATACATGGCCTCGCTTTGTGGTAAGTCGACAAGAGTGTCTCCTTTGGAGTGAATGATGAGCCAGTTAATGTGGGTATCAATCAGTGGAAGCTTCGTTGTGGAATAGGCCGCGTAGGAAGCGTGCTGGCCGAAAGTAGGGCGTATAAACCACGTATGATATGTAGGAAACGAGGAGAGAAGGAGATCGAGGTCATATATGCCTTCCGACATGATGATAGCCTTAACCGCTTGGAGGAGATGTGGCGGCGGAGTCAAGGATGGTGAGATAGACGAGGAATCGAGAAAGATAGATGACAGCATGTGGGCAGAGCAGCTGTGGCCGATGAGATATAAACAATGTGGATCATAGAGAAGGCCAACTCCAGGCGGACCGGGCCAAGTGGTAAGGAAACGGAGGGCGTCGAGGGCGTCCTCGGCGTGACCTGGGTGGCGAAAGTGATCGCCATCTGGAGGATCGCGTGGAGTCAGACGATAGTTGGGCACAGCAACTGGGAGACGGGTTGCAGCCGCGAGATTGCGTGCAAGGATTCTGTGATCGCGCTTATCCTCGCTGGGAAGAGTGAGGAGAGAGGTAAAGAAGGCGAGGCAAGTGCTTACGAACGCCAAGCGCCGCCGTGGACGAAAACAAGGAGGGGACGGGGTTCGGCAGGGGCGGCATCTGAGGGAAGAAAGAGGTCGAGCTGGCGCAGCTGGTCAGCGCCCTCCGCGGTGTATGCAATGTCCACAAACTCCATCCTTGTCACAGCGTCACACCCACCGTCCATGATGTCATCGCCCCGGACCTCTTATATAGCACGCCCAGCTCATGCACGCAGCACATATCCACACCCATGGCATTCACGACTTCTGACATCTGCAAGGTCACCCGTTCTTCTTCTTCTCTTTTCTCGTCCTGATCCTTCTTTCAGATCATCCTCGCCATCCTTCTTCCCCCTCTGGGTGTCTTTTTCGAGCGTGGTTGCGGCGCCGATCTCGTTAGTAGCCTGTCCAATCCCTTGTCTCATATTCACCGTTGTTCTAGTTGATAAACATCCTCCTCACCATCCTGGGCTACATGTAAGCATCGCATCGTCTCCCGCCACACTCACTACTAATTCCTGCTCAAGTCCCGGAATTATTCACGGTATGCCAGCTCGGCTTTGAATACTGACTGCTTCGGTACTCATCTCCTTGCAGCACTCTACATCATCCTAAAGTACTAGGACGATATGGACGTTTTACTCGATCAGAGAATAGATACCCGAATGCTATTGAAAAACACCAATAATACTATAATTTGTCTTCGTGCCACTTTTGCAGTTAACGCGGGTCCTAAGCTCATCTCTAGACTCCCCACTTTCGTATCCGAGTCGTCCTCGGCCCTATCCTACGTCTTCATTCCTCTGATCTTACATAAGAGTTTTCGGATCATCAATGACGATGAGCCTTTCCTGGTCGGACTGTTGCTGTATTTCCCAAGAAATTAGGCAAGAGCTCCCAAAACACTATGCACTAGACAACTTGCCTTGATGGTGAACTTGGAGTTTATTTCCTTTCCGATTCAGTCTCCTCCTCTTCCTCTTCGCTCCCCTCTCCCTCAATATTCATAACCTGTGCGGCTACAGAGGCCTCCTTGACCAAATCCGGGGTAGCTTGAGATGGGGTTTGAACCAGCTCAGTCGGAAATGCCCTATTGTCGTCCTCTTCTTCTTCCGAGCTCTCGTCCTCCGTCTCACCGCTCTCCTCCGAGGACAGCTCTGGGGATAATGCATCTTTGTCTGCGGCTCCTCCTCGCTCTCCTCCTCGCTCTCCTGCTCGTCAAATTGTTTGATCATATGCGCTCCGATGGTCCAACATTTTTTCAAATTTTCAAGGACATCATCCTTGGCCTTCACCCCCTCGCCCTTAGTCATTGGCAACCTATGCCATTTTCGGATGTCATCTTCATCTACAATGTCATCCTGGTAAAACGCAGCGAGTATCTGGCCGAACAAAGGTAGTCGCTTCGAAGTTGCGCAATGACCCTGGAAGATATTAATATGTCAAAATCCTTCCTTCTCCATACTGAACCATGCATACCTGAAGCGCAGACACGGTCTCTATTGGATCAACACCCCCGATCTTGTCAATGAGCCCTCCCCACCTGCTGATGACAGCTGATATCTCCTTGCGTTGTGCGACCGGCCCGCCGTCCACAATCTGGATCTTCTCCACAATCGCGCCTACCACCGCTTCTCGTACGCGTGTCAACGGTACATTGCTTGCCATCCGTAGCGTTTTGAGTTCGACCGCTGCATTGTCAATCGAATGTCCTTCTGCAAATGCGCGTTCCAGCGATTGTTTGACCTCGGTCTGGAACTCTGACTCCGCCATTGGTGATCCGGCGGGAAGGTTGAGAGGCAAAGAAATGTCAGAAGGTGCAGTAAGAGAGCCAGAGTCCGTGTCGGAATCACTAGCGTCTTCAGAGTCACTTTCGCTGCTCGAAGACTCAGAGCCGTCATCAGAAACATCTAGATCGGACGCGTCATCCCCTATATAACATGTTGAGAGAGTCACGAATCTCTATGTACTATATTACGCACCAAGTCGCATCAAGCGTTCGTTTTTAAAGGTAGCGATATCGTCTTCTTCAGCATCCTCAGGAGGTCCTGTAGGCCACACGATCGCGTTTGAATCATTGCCAAGAATCTGGGGTGAATCTTGCACTGAGAATGTATTCCATTACACCTGTAGTTATTGGACGCAAAAAATGACAACTTACGAGCCTCGATGTCTTCTAGGTCAGAATCTTCATCTTCCGACGACGAGGATTCTTCTGAATCACGCTTCTTCGACAGCCTCTCGTAGGGTCGAAGCAATGCAGAAGGGCCAACAATTACACCATCACCCACCAAGGATCCTCGCTGCACAACCGAGTTATCCCTGATGGAGACGCCAGCACCAATGATGCTACGTTCAATGACACATTCCGAGCCAATCGTAGTGCCGTCAAATATGTATGAATTGCGAATGATAGTGCCAGTCCCGATAGTGCAATTGCGTCCAATTACGGACGCGACTATTTCTGCATTTTCGCTTATCTGCGTCGAAGAACCAATCATAGTATTATTTCCAATTTTGCACGTTCTGCTCTCATAAGCTATCAAGGTAGGGTGGTAGGAGAGAAGTGGCCTACCGTGCGAGAATAACTGTTTGGTCTTTTGCAATATACCTATTGCCCCGTTCATGTTCATATATGTGCCCACCTGGGTGATTGTCATCGGGAACCAGCGGAAACGTCCATCGAGAGAGGATATCTTTGCTACCAAGATGGGAATGATATAAGCATTGCAGCAGGACACCGAAAATTCCGTTTACCTGACAGATTCATAGCTTTTTGTATCCTTGACACGTGCAGCATATCCCTCCTGAGCAACATAACAATGAATGTTCTTCATGAGGAGATCTGACGTCAAAACACCGTGAACAAAATCTCTCCGGATATCCAAGTAATCGAAATTATCCTGGAATAATGAGGGAACCTACGCAAGCATTAGAGCAAATAAAAAAACGAGGGAAATGAACTCACTTCAACAGAACACACATCAATGGAACAGTCTATCAGGTCATTCCGGATCTCCAACTCAGGATGCGCTGCAAGGATTTCTCGCGGGACATGTGCCAGAGTAGTTTGTGGGTACGCGGTAACAGGCTCATAGTAGAGGCATTCAGACGTCTCCGGGTCCAAAACAAATACAGAAGAGTCACCACGGGCTCTGAACAAATCATAAGGACAGACCTCGATGGCACACAAGCAATGACTTACTTCGTCCGATGCCTTGCCCCGCTTTCTTTAACGACCATGGTCATAATAGCATCCTTATTCGTTTTACGACGCTCCTTGTGCACGCGTACGACCTCGTCTATACGAATGTTGCTCACTAGGTCGCCCATAACTAAGACAAAGTCGCTAGTGACCAGTCCGCGGGTATATATATCGCGCATGGCGTCCCCAGGGGAAAACGTCTCTTTTGCTGTCAAAATGGGCACGATTTTGATTCCAGATCCAGGTTTTGACCATTTCGATTCTCTGAAAGGTATGAGGGGCCATCAATGAAAATCCAAAGCAGATACCTGATCGCTGCTTTGACTTGGTCTGCATGAGATCGGCAAATTACGAAGATCTCTTGTACGCCAGCAAGCGCCAGACTTTCAAAAGTCCAGTCAAGTAAAGGTGCGTTACAGATCGGAAGCAGACACTACGTAGATCTGATCAATAGGGTAGGACGAAGACAAAACTCATTGGTCTCACTCGAGGTTTACGTGCTGTAAGTGGTCTGAATCGTTTATTGAAACTGTCGGCAAGGATAACAGCCTGAAGCACCTCTTCATCGTCGTCGATCAGCTTTTCTTTACCAGTGTTCGACGATTTCGGCGCCATCTCGTGGAGGAAGGAAGAACAAAATTTGTGACTCATAGATTTGATTTGAGCCAAAAGCGGTATTCAACACAACCTAAATTTCTAAATGTTAAAGAGAGAAAAAATCACCAACTGATTACAATTGAACCTAAAAAGACATATAGCACGATCCGGTAAAGAAGGTATGTGGGTATGAGACTCGAGATAGTGAATCGAGGATTAGGTATAGAAGAACGGATCAGGCTAGTCGTGATAAATGGTCATCAAGGAGGACAAATCAAATCGAAAATCCGAGATGTATCGTAAGGCGAAGACATGGATGGATGTGAGGTCTGCTACCACATGGATGGCAAACTACTACCCAGACAAAGGAATGAAGGGAGAAGATCATCATGGTCATCATAAAGTAGAAATAATCAATACACGATTATGCGGCGGCTGCAACAACGGGGGTAGCAACAGGAGCAGCTTCGACAGGCTTGGGAGGCTCCTGAACGGCAGCAGGAGCAGTAGTAGCAGTCTCGGCAGCGGGTTCAGCCGCGTCAGCAACGGTTCCCGACGCAGGATTCTCAAGAGGAGCAACTGGGGCAGGCTCATCAATCTTGGGCGGGTGTTCATCAACCTTCGCAGGTGTCACGACCTCTGCCTTAGGCTTGGGCTTGAAGAAACCACCGAGAGAAATACGGCGTTTGGCTTTCGCAGCCTTTGAGCACAAGTCAGACACATAAGAAAAAAAAAATCACGAAATGCTAACCTTATCCTCCTTCTTCTCTTCCACAGAAGCGGCAGGTGCAGCCTCAGCGGCAGGCTCAGCAGGCACAACGGCATCACTATCATACAAAGCTCGTGATTATCCCATAGATTGACGGCCAAACTAATGACTGACCTTTCCTTGACAGCCTCAGTGGGCTCTTCGACCCTGGCAGGCTCGGCAGCAGAAGCCTCAGCTGTAGCCTCTTCCTTAGATGCTCCCTCTGTGGCAGGGGCAGCCTAGAGAACGAGTAAATCACGGATGAGAATACAACATGAACTCAACTTACCTCAGTAGCATGCTCCTCCTTCTTTTTCTCTTTTTTAGGACTCTTGGGGGCCTTTGCTTTCTTCTCCGCTTTGGGCTTGTCGTTCTTGAAGGGAGCGAGCAGTTTGGAGAGAAGACTAGGGCTCTTCGGATGCTCCTCCTTCTTGGGGGCTTCAGCCTCAGCCTCAGCCTAAAAGGCTGTTAGAATGGTGCTTGCGAAAAGGAAGTGCGTTACTCACAGGCTTGGCCTCTTCCTTAGCGGGCTCAGCAGCAGGAACCTCAGCGGCAGCAGGCTCAGCGGGAGCCTCGGGGACAGGAGCGGCGGGCTCCTCAATAGCCTTGACGGGTTCATCAGCAGCCTTAACGGGTTCCTTTACGACAATAAGCAACCCGAAGTATCAGACCAAAAAATGACCATACAGGGGTTGCCTCTTGAGCCTTGGAGGCTTCGGGGGCAGCGGGCGTGACCTCTGAAGCAGGCGCAACGGTCTCGGGGACCTTGACTTCGGCGGGAACAGCAGCGGCAGGGGTGGCCTCAGGAGCGGACATTATTGCAAGGATGCAAGAAGAGCTATGAGTTGTGTAAGTAAAAGGGAAGGAAAGTAAGAAAGAAGAAGGCAGATACACGAAAGAGTATTAGATGCAAGAGAGAGAAAATAAGCGTGCTAAGCAGCTGAATACCCGCTGGGATAGCTGGGGGGTCGAGAGAATAAGGAAGGAGAGATAGAGTCAGACATTTTTAGCGAACCCTTCTTTTTATTTGGTTCCATCTGTTTACCCGTTGTTTGGCTCACTAGTCCTTATTTGTGACAATCGCTCGCCTAGTCAGTCTCCAATCATACATACTTATTCCTCCTCCTCTTTGTACATTAGTACTCTTGCTCTGCCTTCACCTTTGTGTTCTGCCCCTTTGACTTTCTTTTACCCTCACCGCTTACCTTCAGTCGCCTCCGCTTATCGCCCCAACAGAAGCATCAATTTGTTCAGGAATCAGCACACGATCACGTCACTAAGAAGATGAGCGTTTCCATGTCGTGGAAAGTGCCTGATCCTGCAACCCTTATTGGCCTCTAGCGCCTCAAACTGCATTGGAAGACCCCTCTGTACACTGTACATGACCTCGCGTCCTAACGCTCTAGAATGTATACCGCCACTTTATTTAACGACGTACCTTCGCGCGGATACATCACTTGTTTCATCTAGATCTCACGCCCTCGATTCGCCAACAGGTTCCTTCCCTCCCTGATTCGATAAAGAACGTAAGGACAGCTAAGTGGTCCAGGTGAACGTTTGCCGGCAATACCCATGCAATTCTTCTCCCACTTCCCCCCAACTATGGAGACCAACGAGACCAAATCACATCGTAACCGCGTCTTGGAATAACTTACAAAGTGACTTTTACAACAATCTTTGTTTCTCATGTCTCTAATCATCCCTATACTTTTTTCATCGTTCTCCTGCTCCCTGCAACGTTTCTCGTGCTACTCAATATTTCTGTTCACACTCTCAGCCGACATCTTCAAGTTTTATTGGCACTGGAGCAAACAGTATTGTGTGCACTTGACGTATGGGGATATTGTACTTGATATTGTACATATTCGTGATGTTGTTGTGAGTTCCGACGACACACTTTATTATCCCCATTAGTATTAGTCTTCCTATTGTCTTCGGGGCAACGATGCAACGGCCTTCGTTGAATTGATGCGTTGCCTTGGCTGAAAAAATTGTTACACACTAACCCTCGACATGCACATCGTACAGTTGCATAAACAGAATGAGAAGCCTTTGCCGTTCGTTTTTCTGCACCGCTGGCCTCAGTACGCGTGACCTTGAACTATCTATAGCATGTGGCCAAAAGATATATATGATCATACAATTGCAATGAGCTACTTCGATGCGAGAAAATACTAAGTATCATGGTTCCAAACAATTTCTTGACGTATATTTACTTCACAGGTATGGATGACTCTAGCATGTGTCGATAGCTGGCCATGATTAGGGGTGCTCAATTCTTCGTTCAGTTCGTTCAGTTCACATTTTCGAGAGAAATTTAAACACCGTCTGATGAACTGCCGAAAAGCCGGTGAACGATCCTTCGAGCCCGTTCGACAAATTCTGCTGTAAAGTCGCCGAACTGACGTCGTGAACGGGTACCCTCAATTCTCTGTTCACAGTTCACGGAAATTGCCGACTTTTTCTGTCGTCAAAAAAAGTGAACTGAACGAACTGAACGAAGAATTGAGCACCCCTATTTGGATACTGGCGTTGGTAATAGTATGGAACTGAGGATGAATTCAAGTTATCTCCATATTGCATCGTAACACAAGTCCATCCTTTGTTCGGTTTGATCCGTCCGTAAGTATAGAGGTTGAAGACTGCTGAAGAACTATCGTGTCTTGTGCCAGCACCATCCGTTGCCAGTGATTTGCGGATGATTGACGATATTAAATCTCCTCGAATTTCATGTATCATCATGGTATGTCCTCCAAACACCCGGAGCCCATAAGTTTCTGATATACCGTCAGGATACAGCATTCATGAGACTGGAACACAATCTGACGTGCAAGGCACGAAGACATGTACCATACCGTACATTGCACATCGGTCTACTCGTATATATTAGGCTGTAATGGGTATCGGCTTTGAGCGGGGAGGTGGACGAAGTCCCTTTGCCTTCATACGTCTCCGTTTCGCTTCTGAATATTAATGAGGTAAGTAACAAGTCAGTTGACATCCAGAGCTCATCTGTAGGAGAGGAGCGTACCCTCCAAGTATGGTGTATCCTCCTCGGAATCAAACTCTACTTCTTCCTGCACCTGTTCTACAGCGTCTTCTTTCCCTAAGACAAGAGGAGGCACTGATTCCGAAACTGGTTCATCGATAGGTGTGGCTTTTAATCGTTTTTCGACCTTGAATTTAGCAACATAGAACCCATCCATATTGTGCACATGGGGATAAAATCGCCGTGTCAAGTTAACACTAGGATGGAATGTTTTGCCGCGATATTTCATGTAGCCTTCACGACCGAACTCGAGGCCGGTGTCCACCAACTTCACGTTGGGTCGCTTCCGAAGTGCATAGTCAACCACAGATTCATTCTCGTCTACGGTAACGGAGCACGTCGAGTAAACGATATAGCCACCGGTTTTTGAGTCAGGGTTCACGCTGTCGATGGCACACAGAATCAACTGCTTTTGAAGATGTGACAGCAGTGTAAAATCACGTTCGGACTATTAGGCAAAAATCAGACATCAAGGTCTACGTGTGCGAACGAGATGTAGATACCTTGTTGACCTTGACGCTCTGGTCTTTACTGATGACACCTGTACCACTGCATGGCGCGTCCAAGAGCACGCGATCAAATCCGCCCATCACTTTGGGAAATTCTCGGCCGTCATAAGAGCACACAACAACATTCTTACACCCGAGGCGATGCACGTTGGCAGTAAGACTCTTGGTACGCGCCTTGTTAGCATCATTAGCAAAAACAACACCAGTATTCTGCAATAGAGCAGCGATGTGAGTAGTCTTTCCGCCGGGAGCAGAGGCCATATCCAGAACACGTTCATTGGGCTGAGGAGCAAGTGCTATGACGGGAAGGAACGAAGAAGCAGCCTGAAGCATGTAGTGTCCAGCCAAGTACTCCGGAGTTGCACCTTTGACAATATGATTATGTTATTTTTAATGCGATCGCAGGCACCTGACGTACCGATTGGGACATTGCTCTCAAACACCTGCAATCCAACATTGGTCCACTTGCCAATCGGTTCCAAATTAACACCTCTGTTGACTAAGGATTGAGCGAGATCGCGACGACGCGTTTTTAAAGTGTTGGTACGAATCGTAACAGGACGCGGTACTTCATTTGCTTCGAAGAATTCAATTGCCTTTTTACAAAGTGAGATAAGATACCGGTCAAGAAGACGAGAAGGTATACTTCGGAAACAGGGAATAGCTGGAATAGCTTTTCTGCTAAAAATTCATTATAGCCGTAATAACTGGCAATATCGGAGACGAGTTGGTCCGTATACTCTGACCGTGCACTGGTGATATGAATATAACAGAAATCCTGAAGTGGATATCAGAACGCACCGATTCTTTTCAGCTAACCGCTTAAATTTTCCCAGTATTCTAACGCATTCTCGCATCCGGCGCTGGATAACATGAACGTCAGGCCCACCACTCTGCTTCTCCGCCTCTCGTTCGGGAGCTGTTGGCAAATGGAAGGGTTCTGCGTCAATTTCTCCTTCTGCATCGGGCTCTCCTTCAATATCAATATCCTCTTGATCACTAGCAGCAGCTCCTTGAAACTCTTCTTCATCCAGTTCCGCCTCTGCAGCGGCCTTGGCGTCAAGTGCGCGTGAGCGAGCTTCCATGTTGGCCATCGTGACACGGCCATCTTCATCCGCTGAGTACTCGTCAGAATCATCAGATGCATCCGAGGCGGTGGGAATAATCTTCGAGGGACGTTCACTCTGTTTTGACTTTTTCCGTTTCGACAAAGGCTGATCTTCCTCGTCTTCTGTATCGAAATCAAATTTTTGGACTGTGCCCCGCAATAGGTCATCGCTTCAAGCGGATAAGTGAGTTCTCAGCAGGATTAAAAACAAATGTGAACGTACTCGTCTTCCTGCATATAATCATCCAAGCTACCAACAAATTGCTCCGCGTCGCCAAAACTTCACAAAAAATTAGAGCGTAAAGAGAGAGATGACTGACACTGCATACTTGTCTTGGTCCACCCTGTTGTCTACATCTTCCCAACCATCCCCAGAGTCGTCAGAATCAGCTGCGAAAGCAATTTTACTCTTTTTCGTAGACAACTTCTTCGAACTATTCGTAGAGGCAGCCTTCTGTTTTTGATCCTTGGCTTTTTTAGTTGGGCGTAAGTTGTCTCTGGCCTCGTCAGTGCCAGAATCACTATCCGCTTTCCGTTTTCCAAGCTTTTTAGAAGTCAAATTGGTCGCATAATCCAGAGGCTCTGGCGCAGACTGTTTATGTTTCGCGCGGCGGCCCATGACGAGGAATGAGGAGAAAAAGATATATAATTATATGGTCTGGTGAAAAAATCGATCACTCGTTGATGTATTTTGCATTGTTGTCTAATAGCCTCCCGATTTCGAGTAAGTGCTCAGAAGTTTACGATTGGTTTACGAGCCGAGTTTAAGTACTACCAGCTATCCAATCCGTAATCCTAATACAAAGCCAGCTATGAAAGAGGCCCGAGGTTGAAAGTCAGCAGTCAAGAAATCCAAGAGACCTTTCCAGAGCGCGAGAACGGTAGAAGGACTGCTGACACCATTGGCATTCTGAATGTGGAACGCACTCTCGAATCGGGTCGCCAATCTTCCCCAGTTGACGCGGACCAGAGATACAGAGGACAAGTACTAGGGCAAACAATGACTTTATCAGCTTGTTTTGTTGGAAATGGTTAGGCAACCCACCTGGAGAAGTACGAAGATGCCTCCAAGGAACCACGCAGCTGCTTTGGCACCCTTTTTGATGAATACACCAGCGCAAATCCCGGTCACTGTCCCAAAAGAGAGTTGATATAAAGACACCGACGACACAGGCGGAGACGGGTAATCTTGCGGGCTTGGAGTAAGACCAACATGCTGCGTTTCCTCGGGGGTTACAGTCGCGACTGGTGCTACTTGGAGCTTGAGCAAGGGAAGGATTGCATTGTATAAGACACGAATATGTACCATCGCAATAGACTCGCCGAATATTCGCGGCAAGACCAAGTCCAACTCCCGCGACTGTGAGGAATGGTGTATAGGACTTCCAGACATGTACAGGGCTAACGAGGGAGCCTGGGCGTGGAGTAAAGAACCGAAAACGGGTTTGATGAGGGAGAGACAAGGAGTGAGATCCAGGGCGCCCCCAAGTAGTCCTGCAGCTGCGCGACGTATATCTGATAAAAACTGCGGCCATCTCCATTCAATGATTGCGATTCGAAGTTCAAAACGTTGACAGTCGGGATACAAAGTCAACGTCATCTGATGATCCATTACGATGTACCCGCGTGATATGCACTAAGTAGTATGCAATACATATCAGCAGCTTTGCCGACGCCTGCATCCAGAGAGATTAATGATAGTTGATTGAGTAGAAAGCTTAGACTTACGGCGATGTATTCGCTTCTGATGAATCCTGCGGCGCCGGGCGTGGTCTGGCCTGGTCTGGCACATTCAATGCATATTCTCCGAATTCTCCACTTCCTAGTACATACTACATGGCAGGGTTCTCTGCCTGCTTCAATGACCTTATTATTGTGGAGGCTCGGAGCAGATTCATCAATAAAGGATGCACACCCGTGTCGTAGTTTGGTTGTAGTAGACCTGGCGCAGGTGAGCCGACAGTATACCATGGCAGTAGGGGTCGGCGTACATCGGTTGATGTCCATAATGCCCTCATCTGAAGTGAGGCCAGCTTTACATAAATTAGAATTCTTGGTGAGATATCACACCGAGTATTCAGCTTGAAGTTGAACGTTGAACCATGAAAGATTATAATATTTCACATCAGGCCAAGTTAATCCCGTCGCTTCTACTTTCAAAATTTCAAGGTCCAGTCAACGTCATAACTAGTGGTGAAGGCGCTTCTTGAGTCCACTTCCTCTGACAGGTCAGGGGACATCAAAATCAATCTTGTGCGAAAGGTAGAACAGGAAGAACATTTGAAATTCGAATTGCATCCGACCTTGCTCGGTGGCGCGACAAGCCTGAGAGCAAGTATGAGGTATATTTTGATAGTGACACTTGCAATGAATGCAATTATATATACCCAGGATGATTCGCACCCTACACCTCAATTTAAGGCTGGCGGCAATGCAAAATGTCAGTAAGAGACCAGAAATATATAGATGGCGATAATGTAATCATGACCCTCACTATACAGTTGTGATAACTGTGTAAAGTGATACAAGCTGTCCTCTGTCACGTACTTGTTAGAAATTCAATATACTCGCTTCCCCGATCTCAACGCGGGAGGTGTGTCTGTTCCTGCTTTTGGTGCCGCCATCCAAGCTACACCGCTTAGATTTGTTCCTGAGTAGTGTTGAACAGCATTCGGTGGTGATGGGGTTTGTTGTGCTATTGTCATAGATTCAGAGGTATGTCGGGTTTCTGGAAGCGGAAGCTGTCGAACAGTCAACCGAGGAGTAGTCGGAAGACCAAGAGATCTTGTTGACAACGCTGGCGATGCCAATCGACTGCCTTTTCTAAGCACACTGCTCCTTTCAGAGTGTAAGCTGGCAACCATAGAGTGAACTGATTCTATTCCAGGGGAAGCAGCATGCTTCCGTAGTGGTGACGGAGATTGGGACGATAGCCTTAGAGACTCGGAAATGGGTATCTCGCCATTAGCCCAAGCATCTGATGACAAGGGATTATCAATTCCGTTAAGAGGAACGGTCGACGCATTCAGATGTCTCGAGTCAACATATGCAGACGGTAAAGGTCGCGCTTGACCTCCGTTATCTTCATATGGAGAATACAGAACGGGAGGTGGTAGTTGTAAGGGAAGATACATTTCAACAGCGACGGCGGACGATGGGGAGGAAAAACGAGAGACAGGGTCTGCGAAAGGATTTGGTAAAGACTCTGATGTGTTCATACCCTGTGCAGGTGTTCGAGGAACATAGGGAGTTAGATTGTTTTTGGGTCCGCGAACCGTCGATGTCAAAGTAAGTGCAGAAGAGTACATGGAAGCGGGAGAAGAGGGCCTAGAATATGTTCCTCTTCCACGACTCGAAGCAGAGATTGACCCGATACTTGAATTCAATTGGCCGCGATACACAGACGGGTTGGCTTGTATGAATGAGCCATAAGAGTAAGCAGAGCCTACACTGCGCCTTTTCTCAATACTCGATCTGTTTGATGGCTTCGAGTACGCAGAGGGGCCGGGGGAATATGCTTGCTTGGTGTCTAAGAGTTCAGCCTCCGGGTCGGACGAATGAGGGGCAATGCATGACATGACTGCCAAGTAGAAGCCATATAAAAGCACTAAGCGGCCATCTGGAGTTAGAGATACGGGAAGAAATAAGGTCGAACTCACAAAGTCCGGTAAGAGCCCAGCTACCAGAAATGGCGACCCAAGTGACCTGCCTGCAGTCCAACTCGGCTTCTGCCAGAGTACACGCTGAGTTTTTGACTGCCATCTCGCGGGAAGTTCAAAATTATTACCTAAGTTTTTGCACGGGAGATTGGGGCCGAACAAAGTGAAAGTTACGGTACTACCTTGTGAACAACGACACCTTCAGGATGAGAATGTTTATTGTAAAACAGACTACTCACTTAGTTGAAGCATCAGAAAGAAGGCAACTCGTACGGCATCTTGCTGAAGACGGAACATCACGACGATCCTGAAACCTTGAGTTTGGGTGAAGCATCACAGGAGACACTCTTACATCAAATACGAAAATATCGCGGAAACAGCGTTGATAGCTAATGACATGATAACGACGACACCTGGCCAAAGGTGAAAATTCAAAACATTGGATTTAAAAAGAAAGCTACGCTGGCCAACACTGAAGGCTCCACTCTAAGGTCTTCAATCACAAGCCGTGCTTTCCTTTTCCTTCAACGACAATGTCAGAGGATCAGCCCCTACTACCTTCTGTCAATACAAGAGTCAAGAATGACACAGAACCTACAACCTGGCGCGAAAAGACCGCAGAGTTCCTTGAGGATCGGCGTTTGCACACTGTTATCATTCTCCTGGTACGACTTGATGCTTGATGTGGCATGAGTATCGCCCAAACTTCCTTGTAGATTTCAATTGACGCGGCTTGCGTGCTTGCTGACCTAACCTACACAGTACTCTCCCCCGAGTGTGGGGAAGTGCGGGAAGAATTGCCATTGTGGTTGGAAGTCCTATCCCACATCTCCCTGGTCATCACATCACTCTTCATGCTCGAAATTCCATTGGCAACGTGGGCGTTTGGCCCCAACTTTTATAATCCTTTTGGTGGTGTCGTTCATGCAGGATTGCATGTTTTTGATGCCTTGATCATCATCATTACTTTTGTACTCGAAATCGGACTGAAAGGTCGTGAACGAGAGCTCGCGGGACTCTTGATCATTTTGCGTTTATGGCGGCTTGTGAAACTCGTAGGAGGTGAGTAACATGGTCACGTTGCCTTGGATACCCAAGAGGCTGGACTGATGTTGTCTTCCTAGGTGTTGCTGTTGGCGCTGGTGAAATAGAAGAGGAAACAGCTATAAGACTTGCAGAGACTTTGGAGCAACTACGTAATGTCAGGACAGAATTATCGGTCGTACAAAGCGACAATCATGAACTACGACAACGTTTAACGTTGCTCCAAACTCAGGAGTTTTAGTGGGTCCTCGTTTATAATTACTAATAGGATGATATATTGCACTCTGTACCGATAATACCTGTAGGTAGTGATGTGTAGTGATGTTACAATGCTGGAAATGCTCTACGTATCCTACGTCTATGATGACTAGTCCATCAGAGTTCGCCCATTTCAGATGTAAGGAATGTTCATCATTAAGGCGTAGTGACATGGTCGTGGACGCTGATACCTTTTATATCATCGGCGCGAATCCATTCCGAAAGACGTGGGAGTGGAATCGGCAGATCATAATCTTCAACGCGAGGTGGAAATGGGTTCACCTGGTTCTGGCCCGTAGACTGCATTTGGGACACACTCTCTCGCCGTGACAGTCTTGCTGATTCACGAAACCTCTCAATAAAGCGTGAACCTAGGATACTTTTTGATTGAATACGAAGAGGAGCCACAAGGAAGGAGGTCGTGACCGTAGGTGAGCTAGCCACAGATGGCCCGTTGGATTTGAAAGGCGGATCGATCCCGCGACGAATAGTCTTGGCCCATGGAGCATGCATCGTAGAGTTGTCAGAGCGGGAGCCTGTGGCCTCGATGTCCTTGATATAACGCGACCAAGTATCTGTTTCCGGGACCACCATCTCACTTTTGAAGTTAGGCTCTCGAAGGTTGAACCAGTCCATGGAATTGATGCTTTGAGTCCAGATTTCGGGGACGAGAGAAACGTGAGCTATGGCAGTGATAAAAAGTGCCAAGAAATAAACAAATACTGCAGCGCAGGAGAAATAAAGATCGATTCAAGTAAAAAGATAAGGTAAACCCACGAATGATGCTGCTCAGCCAAGAGACCGGGATTATAAGAGAAGACGATGCACATAATTCCCAAGTATCTGAAATGAAATGAGATGATTGGACAAACATCGAGAACTATTGTCATACCAGTTAACCAGCATACTCCAGAGACGTTCAGAGTTGCACTGATAGCCGTGCCTGAGATGCAAGACTTAATGTATTTGAGTAGAAAGTATCGCGTGTGGATCTCACCAGTTTGGAAAACACTGAGTATAGCCGTCCATACGCACTCAAAGAGAACACGGGCAGTATTCGCTCGTGAGACGAGGAGCTCTGCCATTCCTCTTATGAAGTAATTTGAGATGAGTTATTGACATAGCGAAAAGAGATGGCCTACAGGATGATACCGATAAATAGGGCACAGCTTTCAAGGATAAAGAAGACAGAAGGTGTGACAGGGACTTAAAGAAATTCATGAAAGTTGCAGTTCAAATGTAGATAGAGATCAACATACCGGAGAGGCTAGAGTGAGCCGCAGCGCTAACACTCCATGCCGCAAAAGCAAGTATGAGGATGTTCAAGTTAACAAGGACAGCTACCAGGGATAATGTCAGACGCGGTAGACCTTTGATTATGGTATGTAAAATTCACCGAAAACAATCAAACGAGCAATGAGGAATGGGTTCTGCATGATGAGTGGAGTGTCGTCCGCAAATACTTATACAAGGTGGCGATGTATTGAAAAAAGAGAGAAAGACACAAAAGCTGGGAATCGCCACCAGTGACGAGGTGATGGACCATAATGTGCAGGTACTGGCATGCATTATATGGGTTCATGGTCCGCGTGCTGCTCTTAGAAGAACAATGCCACTGAACAATAAGTAGCCAGTGACGTTTGATGATTACTCTCAAGATCAGCGAGGCTTGAGCTCATGAAGATAAAGTTATATCATATGGTACACATTATACATGTCATCTGCCAGGCTGGTACGAAGTTGCGTTCCGTCCTAACAACTCCGGCACCGCGGCGCGTGCCTCTCCGTCGGACCTGCGTCTTGGGCCTGAGGGTCGCGCCCGCGGAGGAAAGGAGGCACCACGCGAGGCTGTGGCCGCGGCCTGAGGGACTTCGGAACCGCCTGCAGCAGGACGGGAAACAGAGGGTAAAGGCGATGTTGATGCCGTAGATAATACAGGTGGCAGAGGTCGAGGATCAGGAATGACCGGCTCAGGGCCAAGTTTAGGAGGTGGTGGTTTCCGCCGTACTTTTTCAGGTGTCGATGCAAGAATACTGCGACGCGGCCACTTGCCTAATGGTGAAGGCTCCGCTGGCGACGCTTGATGCAGGCGAAGCTGTTTCTGGGTCGGAGACCGAACTGGTTGGGCCACGCGAGGTTCTGACCGATCAGGAATGGGTTCCGGCGTGATGGAGGGTGTCATAGCAGCCCGGACTTGTTGCGGGTAGAGGGATGGAGTGGTATAGCTCTGTGGTTGTGGTTGATAGGTTTCATCATAAGGGTTAAGCGGTTTGTGCATCATAGACAACAATGCAGGTGGAGGTGTGAATGCGGGGAGAGGGGCTTCGGTAGGCTGGGGGGTTGCATAAGATTCAATCTCATACTCAGAACCTAGACCTGCACGGTGATTAAATATCGCGACAGGCGGAGGGCGTTGTGGCTTCGGTGCTATGATTGATGGCATCTTTTTGAAAACTTGGGGAAGCGAAGGAGGAGGTGGAGGCTTGGGTATCGTTCGACGAATTTCGTCCCAAGGGAATTTGTGGACATAGCAATGGAATATCTGGGAGTCGCGTGGGAATTGAAGCACAGATGCAATGACGAGGAGTGAAAAGTAGAATAGAACTACGCGAAATTGTCAGCGAGATGAGGAGGGACAAGAACCTCCTAACACGCACGAATCCCAGCCATAATCCATGTGAACGCAAGAAGCAAGCGTGACGAGGTGCACGCATCATTGATATTGGTGGGTACTTGAATTTCCCAAACGTCAAAAGGTACTTCAGGGCATCGATTCCAACCACTTACTTCGGGATTCACATGGGTAAGAAGGGAGGAGGGCAGTCGCCGCAGAAGCACCAGCTGTGTAGTATGCAGCATTAGATGACTGTTTACATATTCTCGAGGAATGCCTCACCAAAATACATTAACCAAAAAATCCCAAACCAAAGACATTCGAACCAAACCCGACCCGTTATACTATGCCTATATGCCAACTCGATAAAAATTCTAGGAGTAGACGATAAGCGCCGAAAAGGGCCTGAAAGAAGTGACCAACATGGTAAATATATGGACCAGCCCTAAACAGCCAAGAAATATAAGGTATACATCGATCTGCGCTGAAGAGGGAATGCGGTCAAGTGTCAGTTGGTCAGGCTGGATGCATAAAAATACCGACGTACATTCCCAAACTCCTGCATGGGCAAGGCTATGGTTCCATACCGCAAGGCTGGCAACGATGGCGTTGCAAGAAATGAATAAACCTTGGTAAGCGCCGCAAATAGAATCAGCTTGACATCCTCAGGAGAATTAAATAAATAGCGGTGCTCGCACCGAACACGACATAACGCAATAATCTTAAGGAACTCATATGGACAGTAAGTCTCGCCCAGGGACGAGGAAAAGGGACGACGGGATGACAAGGAAGTGGAACACGGAGTCCAACTAATCCTCAGAAGAACATCATGAAGCCCAAGGGATGGGATGGTGCGGTTCGAAGTGGGAATCATCACAAGACGGTTGAAACTCAGCCCGGCAGGAAGTTTGATGTACATGCAACGCCGAAATCGAATACATCATTCTATGATGAGACAAGTAACACTCGCAGATCCTGAGAGCACGGATTCGATGCTAAGATTGTAATGGAATCATGAGGCAGTATAAGTAGGAAGAATAATGTATGCAGGGATGTATATGTGAGTATATGATAGATATAGAGCGTGGATGAAAAGAATACAACAGGTCATGCGGGGACGGGGGCTATGGAGGCAGATGTATTCCCATCTATTTCAGCATGAGAAATTCCAGAGAAGACGGGCTGACCGGGATTCAGATGATCAGACGACAGGTCTGTGTCAGCAGGTAATGTGTTTTGATCTGGATCCGGAAGGACGGCGGATAAGGTGGAAACGAAGGCTGGGTCAATTGATGGGTGAGGGGGGCGAGAAAAAGTAGAATAGCACTCTAGAGGTTGATGGGAGTCGGGATGGAGGACGTACGCTCGGACATCAGGCAACGGATCACGGGAAAGACGGAGAGTGAGCTGGAGGAGAAGGGGATATGGGACAGCAGAGACAGAGGCCACAAGACGGGCAAGACGAATACGAACGGCGTCAATGGGGTCGTCAGCAAGAGGCAAAAGGGGAATGAAGAATCCATTGTCGATGGGCACGACAGCTACGAGCGCGTGTTGACAGGCAATAAAGCTGAATGAAATGACGTTAGAGGGCATGTTCAATGAAGGAACACAAAAACCTACGTCATGCGCCTCTTGAAGATGTGAGATTGGGAAAGACTACCGATGTCTGCGCGTAGTTGCTCGAGTGCATCAGCATCAAGCAGAGGCCATAGTCCCGCAACGACCCGCACGCCCGCCTCGCGAACCGCCGCCACACCATCCTCGAGAGCACGGCGAACAAGCCCAACCATCAGACGCCTCCCCGTTGGCCCTGTACTTCCTCCCAAAGCCGTCAGCCCGAGCGCAATTCCTTCCCGCTCGCGCCAACCACGGAATCCGCCCTCGTCCCAAACCGTCTCTAGACCAAGCACCAAGCTAACCCCTACCTCCGTTCCCACCACCCCCATTAATTGGGGCAAACTTTCCACCGCACGTGTCCGCACCTCTTCGTCTTCACACCGTATCCCATCCCACCATACACCAACTAAATCCCGCTGGGCATCCTCTGTGCCCACTATTTTTGCCAACTCACCTAGACTCGCTGCCAGTGTCCGTCGCACTTGGACAGTCCGGTTGTTTGCGAGCTCAAGATACATGACTCGGAGCTCGCCCCATCGTTGTCGGCCTAGTGTCAGGGCGACAGCAGGATAATTAAACGCACAGATCAGTGGTCGATCCACGATGTTGTGCAGTAATTCCGTCCCCTGGTGGCCATTTTGTACGCCTTCTCTCCGTCCTAGAAACAATTCTACCAACTCCGTTGGAGGACCTCCTTGGTCATCGTGAAACGTATAAAGCACCTCCCCGAGCGCTTCCAGGACTCCAGACTGCACCGCAGGCGACTCGTCGGTGGCAAGAGTGAGGATGGTCTCAAGTGCCAGTGAACGCCGTTGTTTGACAGATAGTCGTGGCAGGATGGCAGGAAGTGCAAATAAGGCAGAATGCCTCACATGCCAAACCGAGTCTCGTCGTAGTGTATCAAATAGAGGAAGCTAAAAACTGATCAGACTTGAGTGGTAGGAGGATAACGTAGACATACTAAAGAAGAAATCACAATGTCTTCTGGTACGACCTTGGCCAAGGCCCCCAAAGCGAATGATGCCTCGCGCCTGACCCAGTACACGGAGTCCTGACCAACTCTGACCACCTCATTCACAAATGCCCTCTTGGTTTCCTCTCCCAATGTCCCTGGAAAGAGTAAACGCATTGAAAACGGGCGTCAAAGTACAACACACCACTTGCGGTTACGGCAGCCATTAGACTCATGCTTGACAATCTCCCAACTGCAGCTTGCTCATCTTCGTCCTCTACTTCATCGCCTGCGCAACTGTTCTGGGGAATATCATGTACAGCATGCTGGTCCAAGGGAAAGTCTGCAAGATCTTGAGCTGACGCGGTTTTTTCTTCAGGAGAAGAAAGGGGTATTGAGCTGGAAGCTGGTCGTATGGGTGAACGTCGGGTAGGTAGTGTTATTTCCGGTGGTGGAGATGGCAAGAGACGGGGAGACAGCCTGTTTCTCGTCTCGGTGAGGTTTTGGGGAAGCGTGGATGCGAATGCGTCAGAGAGGGACGGTAGAGAAACAGAAAATTGTATGGGCAGGGCAGGAAAATATGGGTTGACAAAGTCAGATCTCGATCTTGCATCTACTGCCCTTGGGGAAGCAATGCCGCCTTGATCACGTTCTTGTCGTTCGACGTCCCAACACTCACTACCGCACCTGCTCCGTTGACCGTCGTTGACGTCTTCCAGTGGCGGCTGATCTTCTAAATCAAGGTCCAGACGGCCCATGCCAATGACAACCTGTTGTAGAAGCTCAGTGCGTAACATCTCCCGTTCAGGCCGGTCAAAGGACCCGTTGGTCCGTTGTGCCTGAGGATCGTCGGCGGCACCGGGAGCCTCGCTGTCATCGGCGTCTTTGAGGCGCAAGAGCAGATCAACGATAGCATGTCGCGTGGCACTGCCGACGAGAGGATTGGGGCTCAGGAGGAGCGTTCCAAGAATTGGGGTGAAGGCCTGGACAGAAACAGTGGACGGAGATGAATTTGCACGTGCTGTGTCTTGATCTTGCGAAGTTATGTCACAATGCTGTGGCGCAGGTAAATGGGCGGCAACGGGTATAGGAGGGAAATGGGCGGACCGTGAAGAACCACCAGATGAGGGCGACGAGCTCTGCAGCGAGGGCCTCCTTGACTTGCTCGTCTGGGGGAAGGTGAGAGGGGAACGATGGGGCAGAAAAGGACTGACCTTCGTCGAGGGCGAGGCCGTCGAGAAGAGGGAGGACATACTCGACGGCATCCTGGGGCGAGACGTGGTGGAGGAGATCTGGGAGGGCATGTGTGATGTAGATCCTGTGGAAGGAGGCCTTGCTGCGGGAAAAGAGATAGATCTTCTCGAGGGTGCTGAGACCGGCGTCGTCGAGGGCAAGATCGAGGGCGGGGTCTGCGACGGGGAAGACGTCGTCGGTGTCGGTGGGTGCGACGGGGGGGATGGTGATGTGGAGGGCGGGGGGGTGGTGGGGGGACGTGGGCGGGGTGAAGTAGGGGGACGAGGGCGCGGTGTAGTAGAGCGGGGAGACGTCGGGGGACGGGCCGACGTGGGCGGGGTGGGGCGGGAGGGCGATGTGGTGTGGACGGGCGGCGGACCGCTCAGCAGCGTCGGATCGGGCGGCGTCGGATGGCTCAGCAGCGCCGTCTGCCAGCGACGTCAGCTCGGCCATGGCGTCCAGCAACAACCATGTTTGTATTTGCACTTCTTTGATCTCTGACATCACTGCTCTATGACGTAATGCTACGCTATTCTTACAACCTTGTCCAGCTTCGACGCAAAGTATCCAACGTTCTTGCTGTTCAGCCCTGCCATCGAGATCCGTCCGTTGCCCGTCAGATAGATGTGCTCCTCCTCCACAAGCCGCCTGCTCTGCCCCTCGTTGATCCCCGTGAAGCTGCGCGTCGTCAGCCCCGTCCCCACCAACCATCGCATCGCACCGCTCACCTGAACATTCCAATCTGGTTCACAATGTGCTCCCAGTTCCCCGGCGTCTTCAGCTCCTCCGTCAGCAGCCGGTACAGCTCCCTCCGCATCGCAATGATCCGTCCAGCCATCGTCTTGATGTCCCCCTTCCATTCCTCAAACAGCCCCGCATCGTTCAAAATAAGCGAAACCTGCAACCCATCGTAAACATTCCATGCTCATCATTCATACCACGCACCACACGCGCTCCGTAAGTCGGCGGATTGCTGATCTCGCTCCGTTGAAGCACCGACAGCTGACTCCTGACGCGATCGGCCGCTTCTTTCGAGGGCGAGACGAGGTGCAACGCTCCAACGCGCTCCCCATACAGCCCTGCATTCTTTGCAAAGCTCTAGCCCTAGACTTTAGTAAACGTGTTCGACAAATCCAAGTTCAAGCATACCTGGCAAACGAGCAGCGCAACACCTTTCTCGACAAAGTACCTTACCGCCCAAGCGTCCCTGTCCAGGTCACCGCTTGCAAATCCTTGGTACGCACAATCGAAAAACGCATAGTGATTCTTGGCTAGCATCACATCCGCAATGGCCTTCCATTGTTCCTCCGTCGGATCGACTCCGGTCGGGTTGTGCGCACACGCGTGGAGCAGGAACACTGACCGGTTCGGGGCATTTTGCAGCGCACCAATGAATCCATTAAAGTCAAGTCCGATCGTCTTGGGGTCGTAGTAAGCATAGTCCACCGGCTCAATTCCTACATTCTTGAAAATGGCCTGGTGGTTCGCTGCCGCGCCACACCGGGTCAATATACCATTTATACACATCAATATAATCACGTACCCCAAGTCGGCTTGCTAAGATAAACCTTGGGAGACCCATTCCACTTGTAGAAACGGGACAAGAACAGTGCACCAAGATGGTTAGCACCTGTTCCGGAGATGGTCTGAACGCTGACAACGCGATTCTCCTGAATAGCAGGGGAAGAAGCCCCCAAGATCAACTTGGCAGCTGCAGAGGTAAAGGACGCAAGTCCCGTGATAGGCAAATATTCGTGATCCAGTGAGGTGTCTTTCAAAATACGCTCAGAAGCCTACACGCGATGAGTTTGATACGCAGATCGCAGCACGATAGTTAATTACCTTTTGGACAACAGGAAGTACCCAGGGCTTGTCATCATCGTCCCGATAGGCTCCTACACCGAGGTTTATTTTCTTCTCAAAGGAGTCCGCTTTGTATGCGGCCGTGAGCTTGAAGATGCTACGATATGGTGAGTTATGAGGTAACTATGTCGCCATTCTTGGTCAAAAGTACCTGTCCGGGGGCGCAAGAGGGACATCCTGCCAAGTTTCTTTCCAAAGAGAACCTTAGTCTAGGAGGGTCAGGCTGCAAATACAGGCCTTGACTCACCCGCTGACATGCTGCGATCTAGTTTCGATATGTGGTTCAACAATTGTTTGATTCTATCCGTCATGTTGAGCTTGTCAATGAAACAAAGAGGGGAACGTGAAGATTAAATAAAGAATCAAAGAAAGAGGGACGTCTATTTCGTGTGTGTGGATATAACCAGAGATGACGCTCACCGGATACAGTAAGCTAGCTCCTGATTGTTGCCGGGCTCACTCTCGACAAATTATTCTACACGTGATAAGCGAGAATAAGCAATCATTTTTGTCGATCGAATGCAAAGTTTCGGTGCACCTATACCGACCTTGGCGTTGCTGAGCGCTTGTCGTTTGGTGGTGGTTTGTAAAGAAGGAGTTTTTTTTACTAATTGGCTGACAATGCGGGACTTATTATCTGATACTGAGATAATCGATGAGGCCTGAGGCCTTTAACATTTCGTCTTCCTCAGGCCCATCGAGTCAAAGATATTCCGGGCACACCCGTGGTCGTCTCCCCGGCGCATCTAGAATTATGGTCTTCCCTGGTCTTCCGCAATCCGGACGTCGTCTGACCGAGTGCGTGCTGCGTTTGGGTGGCGTTTCATTCGTCAGGGCCGTTCGAAACGGATATCTTGAGACACCGGCGCATGAGGCAGAGTCATCAAGCATCAAGCTCAAGCATCGTGCATCAGATTCGGTAGATAAATAATGATTATGGGGTAGTAAGACAACAGAAGTAATTCTACAAGTACCTAGGATAATGTGATGTGAAATAAGTATGCAAACGATACTGTTCATGCGAGCGCGTGTGTGAATGTAAGGAGCATGTCCCACTCAAATGACGTCGGAGTGGGAATAGAATGAGATGGGGATGATGGTAACGGTATGTCGGACGGATCCTCCGTGAGGTATGGCAGTTACAACAGACAGTTCAGAGATGGAAGGAAGGGGGGCATGGCAAGGACATGGAATGGGTGGAACATCAGAGAACGAAGGGTCAGGTTGTCCCTAAGCCGTCGCCATCTTCGATGCCACTGTTCGTTCACTCTCCAGCTTCGTCTTGTTCCGTTCAAATGCTTGCTGACGGCAGTCCTCCAGATTAGTGCAGCTGTGGTGCTCGGGTAGTCGATGCTATAGATTAAGAGCACGAATTAGACGACAATGTTGGCGATAAACGACATATACTTACTGTACCGCAGAATTGGGCCCGACAATGGGGGCATTGGCCGACAATACGAAGGGCAGCAGAGTTGCACTGGTTCTCAGTGCCGATTTGGTGCTGGCAGCGCTTCTTAGCAGGCATGTGTGCTGATGCGGGTTGCGTGGGTGTAAAGGAAGAAGGTAGCCTCGGAAGACTGACTGGACGAAACGATTAGTAAGATGGCACTGAGAGTGTACAGTGGAGACGTACAGTGAACGGGAGACAAACGGGCAGACGACAGGAGGAGGCAATGTGCGGCTGGTCTGCTTTATATCGGCGACGCGTAATCCAGTGCAACCGATCATACCACGTGGTGCAACCCGCATTTGGCAACTGCATATCTCTCGATGACAATGAACATTTCCACATTTCCCTTCCCAAACAAATTCGACGTCGGAAGCCGCATCGGCTGTTGTTGAGACCACAAGTTCCATTACAATGCAAAAGTTTTTCATCCCGACATCTATGGTGAACCCGTCGATGATCAGAAAGAAAAAAAAATGGAGGTTTTTTATGACCGATCATTTTACTTTTGTTGACAACTTTTTTGTCGGCTTCATGCCAAGGGTAATGGACGCTTGACCTAACCTCACTCAGAAGTTATAAGGAAAAAGGGTATCTTTGGCAACAAAGGAATGTCTGGTTTTCAACTCTTATTACCTCCGGAACGCCGATCACTAGGATAATAACCTTGGTAGCGTTTAAAGAGAATCGGTGAACAATAAAATAGACCGTATAAAGAAGGAATGTGGGCAAATATCACGACGGTATAACGAAAAAGATGTTTCCAGTCCAAATGAGTTGTAAGACATCCATGGATTACCTGGCAAAGATCAGAAGGTTGTTCGATCCACTTTTTGAACAAAACTCAACTTGTTATGGATGTTGTTGCTGACCACAACCCCGACAACGACACCAACGATAATGAGAATAATAAGGCAGATGAAGAAGCATATCCAACGCTTCTTACGCGCAGCGCGCGCTGAAACCACAGCTTTTTCAGTATATCCGAGACTTCAAGGATAGGGTTAAAGCTCTGACATATGACGAGAATTTTAAATTGACGTACCCAGCTTCAGTATCTTGCGCGACCGTGTGAGCTTGTGCCTCAATAGCATTGACCGTCTCGTCTTGCTGTTCCACGAGTACGCTCATCTAACAAACAATTTCAGCGGTGATTTGAGATGTTTCAAAAGGTACTGACATCGTTAAAAAGTTGTGCCAGCTCGCCCAAGGTCTTCTCTATTCGTTTGATATCCTCGTGTCGTTCTTGAACCTCACGGTAGGCGGCCCTTGACCCATCATACCGATTGGAGCTTAAGAGCTGTCCTCATTTTGAATTTGAGCTCGTTGTCTAGAAGTGAGATGACACACCGCTTGACTGAAAATTTGACCACCTTGCTCATCATTGACAACGGCCCTGACCTCCTCCGGTGTGGCGTCGGGCTTGACTATGGTATTGTGTGAGAAAGGTTAGGGTGAGAAACCTTAAGCGACATTACCAATCTTGAACTGTCTCTCCATTCGTTGCTTGTACTTTGTACGATATTGTTGTTCCACTGTCTGATAATGTTGGATTGCCTCCACAAACTTGGACTTGACTAGAGCGGTCTAATGATCATAGATGGTGAATAGTCGGCCAATGAAGTGCTTGCCAGCCTTACCTGTTGCTTGCGGATCTGACCGTCACGACCTGAGCCCCCTTGCCGTTCCAAGTCTTTGATTCGGCGTTTGAGGCTATTGCTGAGAGCACTTGTCTCATTCACTAGCCCGTCAAGCTGCGAGGCATTACGTTGGGCCGCAGCGTCATCCATGTTATTGAGTGACCGTGAGTGTAAGTCCCCAATCCGTGCCACGTTATCGTTAAAGGTACGCAAGCTATCTTGGATCGAAGAAATCTGGATAAAACACCTTCGTATCTGCTTGGTACGCTGGGCAAGCCAGACTTACCTCGGAGTAAAAATTCGCCATACTGTCACCGTCCACATTGGGTGCCAGCTCCGTTCTGCTGTCCTTGACGTCCGACATCTCGTAAGCGGGGTCATCTTGAGGGGCGTAGATATTCGCTCTGCGACTCTGGTAACCTCCAGTTCCACCCGACGCCTGCGTCGGATAGGAGGGACTAAATGAATAGTCACTGTCAAATGTTACGCTTCGAAAAGACATATTCAAAGTTCCACATACGTAGAAGTGTTACCGCCCTGTTGGGCCTGCGGGAGAATGGATATAAGCATCGAGTTGAAAACGTCGCACGGATATGGTGCATACCCGCATGGCTGCTAGTCTGTCTCTTGCCATTGCAATGTGGACAATAGGTCTAGTAGGTTGGAATCAAGAAATGAATCAAATGAGGAAAAGATATATAATGCTTTTATAAGTGTTATAGCAGAGACAAAGTGGTGGGAGGTCAGTCCACAAAGTGACCGTTGGCGCTGTTGGGTTAGTGACCGGATTCAACAAAGTCGCACAAACAACACAGCTTATGCTTGCAGAAGGGGAAAAATCTTGACACATGTACCTCAGTCTCAGTGTTCTCGTCTCAAAACATACACGACTGCGCAGTGCGATGCAAAATGAAATTATTCAGTTAATTCTTCAACTATTGCTCTTCGAGGATACCGCGGAGAACAGCCACCTGCCTTTCTATCATCTTTCGGCTCGTTCCCCCAATCGATTCACGCCGCTCGACACTGGCCTCAAAGTCGAAGACATCGCGTATGTCGTCCGTGAAGTTTTCATTCAGACCTTTGTAGTCCTCGAGCGTCAATTCATTTAACTGGCACTTACGCGCCTCGGCCAGCGCAACTGCTCGGCCAGATATATGATGGGTTTCTCGGAATGGGATCTGATCAAGAAATAAATACCAAATAACACGACGAGAAGAACTACATCACGTACTCCTTTCTTCACAAGGTAATCAGCGAGGTCTGTTGCAAGGACATCCATTGTTAGCGCCTGGCGCATTTTTTCCGCATGGACCTATCTAATATCAGGATGGACGTCGCCAAAGGCCAGAACACAGCGACTGACTTCCAAGGTTGCAATGACCCCCTCTGCAATTTGGAACGATGCCGAAACTGTATCGACGGCATCGAAAAGAGGCTCCTTGTCCTCTTGTAGGTCCTTGTTATAAGTCGAAGGAAGCCCTTTCAGTGTCATCAAAAATCCTGCCATCTACACATGGTGAGTATCTTTCTAATGCTTTCTTGTACACAACACACATTTCCAAACACGCGGCCAGATTTTCCTCGCAATAGTTCCAAAGAGTCAGGGTTCTTCTTCTGTGGCATGATACTGGATCCTGTACTAGAAAAGTGGTATTAGGCCCAAGAAAAAATATGTTAAAAGATATTGAACAAACATACCTGTATGCATCACTCAATGACACAAAGCCAAACTCGGCAGTCGAATAGATAACAAGGTCTTCTGCCATACGGCTAATATGTGTCATGGCCAAGCTAGACCACATCAAGAATTCAACGATAAAATCACGATCTCCGACCCCCCATAAACTGTTTTCTGCGACGGATTGGAAACCAAGTTCTTTAGCAAGGAATTCTCTGTCAACAACAAAAGGATTTCCGGCGAGAGCGCCGCAACCAAGAGGGGATACGGAAATCCGAGGAATAAGCTGACGAAGCCTCTGGAGATCGGAGCTAAAGGAAAATGCATGCGAGAGTAGTAAATGGGACCATCGGATAGGTTGGCCGCGCTAAGAGGTGTAAGGTCTACAATTCCAGGATAGATACACATTGGGCGGACCTGTAAATGCGTGTATCCAGGAAGGATGAGATCTTTTTCCTTGTCGGCTCTCTCAACCATGACGCGTATGAGGCTCTTCAAACCGGCTTCAATGGTTGCAGCTTCTTCGAGCAACCAGAGGCGCATGTCTGTCGCAACTTGATCATTACGCGAGCGTCCGGTGTGAAGCTTCCCACCAAGGGGGCCAATAAGTTCACTAAGTCGCCTTTCGTTGGCAGTATGAATATCCTCGTCGTCAGACTGTATCTGAAACTATGGGAGAAGTTAGAACGACTGCTTTCGAACTGATCATGCGACAAACCGTTCCATCTTGCCATTCCTTGAGAACCAACCGCAAACCGCCAGCAATGGTTGCTTCTTCCTCCAGTGTCAAAATGCCGACGCGAGCAAGAGACTTGGCATACGCGATTGAACCTTTGATGTCTACAGCGTACATGCGCTGGTCATATCTAAGTGACTGATTAAAAGCGTGCATCCTAACAAATCTCAATGAGTACAAGGTCCTACAAAATGACAAGATCGTACAGAGGGTCAGTTTTCCCTGTGAATCGGCCTCCCCATAGTTTTTGCTTGGTTGGTCGATCTGCCATAATCTTGTGCACCTCGCTCAAAGCAAGTGAAGATTTTTATTTATATCTGCATCGTGAGTCACGAGCTCGTCAACGTGACTTCGATTCCAATTTCCAACTGGAGTTTCGAGTCTCGACCTCTATAACTACTAACTATATGTCACCTTTCGACTCTCGCTTTCGCTTGACTTTAGTCTGTATTTCCATCGCAACGAATTCGTGAGTGACATATAACTACCTTCTGGGTGTTGGCTGTACCGATGCCTTGTCAAGACTTGTTGCTGGTGGTGTTTTCGTCTTTCCGATCTTGTCACCAGCCTTCGCGCACACTCTCAAGTTGACTCAGCCTCAGCTGACCACAGTATCCCTAGCGTGAGCAACGTAACTTTGCTGTACAAGCCATTTTAATCTCACAAAGCTCCTTCCGCTAGAGGAATTGTTGGACAATATCCCTTCTCGCCTCTCGTAGGCAAGATCCTTGACATATACGGGCCTTCAAGATGTTCCATTATAGCAGCAGGACTATTCTTTGCTGCTTTTATCTCGAGCTCCTCTCTTCTGGAAATGACGCCTCCTGACACATCTTATCCATTGCCATGGTCCTTCCGATGCCTTACAGTAGCCTTCTTTATGGCTGGCTTAGGAACTGTCTTCTCGTATGTCCTCGTATTAAACTCATGATGAGATTGTCTAAATCTGACTCAGTTACTTTTCCTCAATCTTTGCCGCGTCAAAAAAATTCCCTCTCCACCCTGGTGCTGCAGCAGGCACCAGCATGGCTTTATTCGGGCTGTCACCCCTATGCCTTTCACTGATTGCTACCAATTGGTTTACAGAGGCAGTCTCTGGTCAACTGAGAATCGTCTCATATTTGAGATTCCTGGCATTATTGACCGTAGTGACACATCTTTTTGGTGCCTTTGCTCTCAACTCAAGCAAGCCATCTACCTTACCTCCGCCGGAGCTTGCTCAGGCAGATGAAACCATGAGGCTGATTCCAGCTTTGTCTGATGATGTTTCTTTTTCACGAAGCAATCTCAACCCCATTCGGGACCACTACTTTTGGATTTTGGCATTCTTTACTCTCTGTTCCATTGGGGCTGTGAGTTTCTACATCAGAACTCCCCTAGTTGATCTGTTTTTTTATTTTCTTTCAGTCTGAAATGGTTATTTCAAACATGGGAACAATTGTGCTTTCTCTTCCCTCTGATCCATTATCTGGTGTTTCTGGCAACATACCCTCCGATATGGTCACTGCAAAACAAGTGAAGATATTGTCTATTTCAAACACTTTGTCACGTCTAGTCGTTGGACCACTTGCAGATTTTGTCTCCCCAGTTGCGTCCTATTTGCCCACAGGTGCCACTATATATCCAAGAAAACATCGTATCAGTCGAGTGGTATTCCTAACTCTGCCAACATGCTTACTCTGCATGGCATTTATGTGGATGGAGATCGGGGCCAAATCCCGTCATGCGGTGTGGGTGCTAAGGTGTGTCAAGCCACCTTATACCTTTTTAGAGCCCTCTTCGTTAATAATCAACAGCATTGGTACCGGCATAAATTATGGTGCTGTGTTTACAGTCCTGTGAGTAATATGACTGGGGAGCAAACGGCGGCTAAACCTTGTGACAGACCAAGCATTGTCTCCTCATGCTGGGGAGCATCTAATCTTGGTCGTAATTTCGGCATTTTAACCTACGCTCCTTTCATTGGTACTCCAATTTTCTCTTACTTATACGCCTTCATCTCAGCCGCGAACTCTGGCGGGTTAGACATATGCCAGGGTGCCATATGCTGGCATGTAACTTTCTGGGTGACCACTGCGACTTCGGCCGCTGCAGTACTAGGCACCCTGATACTATGGAAGCACTGGCATGGACATCTCTAGGCTTCATCGGCATCTATTGCATCTCATGTACAATCATTGATTCTGGATCAGCCAGTGTACTTCCCGGGACTTGTAGCCAACGCGGAAGTTTTGAACTAATGTTACAAGGTTGCTTAATCCTGCTCGGGTTAGTCAGAGATTCTAGTCGAAGCTCACTAGTGTCATTGGTGACCCGATTTTTATCCCAATTTAAGACCGTCGATGAAAGCTATTTATGGCCAAAAATGAAGTATACGCAAGTATGGAAGCCCCCACATAAATGACGAGTCGGACTTTAAACGTATTATTCGTCAAAAAAGGATATGGAACTGATGAGATGGTAAGTAAACGGAATTCAAATTTACGCAGAGACTTACAGATCCCATTATTAAGTTTAGCACAATACTCCACCCAGGCACCATACCACAAAGTGAAAACTAAGTTAGAGATTGGGACAACAGATCGTAGTGTCTTCTCGTTGTATTTTGTCTCGTACAAAATAAAATCAGCGAGTAATGCCATTGCAGGCGATGCATGCAATGCTAGATCAACAGAGAATGGAATTCGAAAGGAGTCCGAGTCTGCGGAAGACGGAATGGATGAGCCAGGGATCGGTTGTATAATCAGGGACGGGAAGAGGGTGACCAAGGTCCAGTAGATGACAGAAATGACCACAGAGAGCTTAGGTGAAGGGTTGGTTGAGTGATATGAACATGATCAATATGTCCAAACGTACGGGCAAGGCAACAATAAACAAGGCTCTTTTGACGTTTCTAAAGACTGCATTCGTAGGTCAGGACAAGACCAGAGCAGTGCGACATGATTGCTACCTCGAAGGTCGGGATATAAGTTTGACAATAGGCCAACAATCATAGTAAGCCACGCGATTGCGAGCCTACATACTTGTATAAGTATTGACGTGAGCTTTTGGCAGATTTTAGGACTGCACTTGCCCTTGAATAGTCAGGAACTGAAAGTGTCCACCGTATTGGGTTTGCATCCAATTGTTAATGGGTAAAGTATGGAGACGTGAGAAGCCGAAGGTCATTATTGAAGCCGCTGAAGCGTGCAGAATAGTTTGACCAGCAGAGAAAGTCATCGCAGTGAGCGTTAGACGTGGAAAGATTGAAGTTCAATCACTGCAGTACTCAGTCTTATGCTGGTTCAACGTTGGCTGATCAATGTAAACGTTAACAATATTAATAAACTCCTATATATCGCATCCAAACAGCCTTCATCGTCAGCTGCAAATTTGTCTGAGGGGCCTGAAATCCGTCGTATCTTCAGATGGGAAGACACTCTCCGTTCCCTAAGACCTATCCTCAATTCTCTGTCTACAATATTGACGGTTATTTCGAGTATCGAATAGAGAACTGGCACTTATCGCGCGATGGTAGGGGTTCCAAGGTGACTGGCACCGTGCTTGTTGGTCTGCAGGATGTTACTCTGGTTTTGTTCAATGCTTTTGTCTACTGGAAGGTGCGGACCGTTAAACTTTGACAACACAAACTTCCTTAAACTCAATCGCTCCAGTTCCGTACCATCCCAATCTTAGTGGGGGATATCGTACTACTCTTGATCTTGACGTGTTTCAGATGCCGCCAAGTTCTTCATGGTACGAAAATGCTCAGCTCAAGAGCGCCAAAACTTATACTTATGTTGGCTCAGAATCAGTGATAGTCATTCCAACGCATGGTATTCAATTAGAGACTCATCGAGGACTGCCTGGACTCCGACTTTTTTCATCACGACGCTTCATAGGACTCACCGCCCTTCAGGATGTCGTTATTCATGAAGGCTTAAAGGGCTGGGATGCTCGCTTCTATCTTGTGGCTATAAAATTTGCAGCTTCTGGCACATTCTCCCCAGAAGTTGCTTATCAAGTGAGTCGTTCTATAGAAATTTAGAATGGAAATGTAACCGATGATGATGCTGAACGTCCTAGAATTTGCTGCCTCAGCAACCTCTGCTCATCTATATACATCACGGTATTCAAAAACGATTATTTAGATTGACGTCCTGTCCGGAGCAGACCGCTGCATCGTGCCAATAGATAGGGCAAACGCTTTCGTGCCTGCTATTTTCGCAAAGAAGAGATTGGAGAATTCTCACTCTCGTAGGCACTTAATAGGTCATCATAACCTTCATCGTCACCCTCCTCAGCTGAACTCTCCCTCCCTTTGACAATATCCCTCTGATCGCTGGAAGACTTCCGTGGTCGTTGTCCCGAGAAAGTCTTTCTGATCCGGGTTTCGTGATGATCTGTCAAAGTCTTTCTGGGATGTTCTTGTGTCTCGGCGGACGCCTTGCGCGAGCGGCGTGAGGATTTCGAAGATATGGTAGTAAAACTATGGCTGTCGTCCGCTTCGAAGCTAGAGGCTCTCGGTGTTGTGGCTGTTTCGTAATCGTCCGATGGCCATTCTACTGCGAGACGGTTTGAATTTGATAACTTCCGTTCCATGCCATGCCTCAGATTATTTTCATCAAGATCAAGGTCGAGGGGTCGAGGAGTATGACGTTTAGTTCTTAAACGAGGACTCCGAGGCGGCGTCTGAGCTGTAGACGAATCCAAAGTATCGTCGATTAGAGAGGTCGCTGGGACATTCTGTCCTATCAGCTTCTTGGGTATTATATCATGGTTGGAGCCAACAGCCGAAAAACCAGGATTTTTCAATTGGACACGAGATTCTTGGATGGCTGTCGAATTTCGCATACCCTCAGGCTGAGATGTCAGTAAGGCTGAGTCTAGCTTCTCCGCGTGCTTCCAACTCTTCAAAACTTGAATTTGATCTGATATTGGTGGACTCACGAGTCCTCGGCCAGAGGACGTGGCAGGTGATTCCGAGCATCCTTGACGTCTGAAACTCGGGGCCATAGGCGACACTGACTTACGGTTGAGAGGGATGCGTCGGCCCGATGTTCCAGTGTCCGAATCCCAGCCACTTCGGGTGGATTGTGCGGACTGTAGAGCGTCAGATGGAGACAGAGATGAAACTGAAGACATGGAATCGCGATGAAAATTATGACCCTTGAGTCTCATGACATCTACCCATTGATTACTATCAGGCGCAGGGGAACTTCCTGCTGATCGTGACACAGGGGGGATGGGCGGGGATGTGAGTAACGTCGATGGGCTCAAAAGCAGCGGCCGTGGCCCAGATATAGCCGTAGCCTGTGAGGGTGAAGTTCGTGTGAGAGAAGCAAGTGGTGTCTGTAACCTATACGTCTTGACAATGAGCCCGTCTACATCCCCCTTCTCCTTGGGATTCGGTGTCTTATTGCGAGGAGAAATGAAACTATCTCGAGGATTTCGAAAATGCTGTGGTCTGGGAGGAGGCGAGTACACTTCGCTCCGCCCAATAAAGGAGAGGGGCTGGTTGGGTTCGTCATTACCCATGGAGTGTAATCCGCTGGCTTCCCTTTGAGCGCCGATTTGAGAAAACCAGGAACCCTCTCGCCCATTTAACGAAGAGGATTGTCCCCGCGAGCCCAGGATACGTTTTGCTCTCCAATTACTGCTAGCCTTGGCTATGACAGCCATAGTGTCTGAATCTCTTATTTTGTCGGCATAAGCCCAGATGTTCGATGTTGGGTGCAAACTACGTTTACTACCAGACTCGGTAGGGTTGATGATAGAGGTTGAGGAGGTAGAAGGTGAGAGTGGCGAATTAGGAGAAGGTGGTGGCTCCATTGAGGTCTGATTTGTTATCCCTCTCCATACCGTAGTTGCTAATCTTGACGTTAAGCCAGACGCAGCATTGTTCGGAATTTTTGTATTATTGTTGTCTTCATGACTTGTTTCATCAGTCAATTCATCCTCGGATTCTTCAGGTGACGTATCAGGAGAAGGTTCTTGATTTGTGAAGCCTTTCCACATTGTGGCCTTGATTCGGGCGCCCAGGCTGAGGGTCTCCTTCTGAGAAAGTTTAGTTTCTTCGTCTCGTCGGAGGGCCAAGTCAAAAGCATCTTGTAATATCCTGTCGATACCTCCGGCGGCTCCAATAGGATAATGCCGTAGAAAATCCAGTCCTTCCATAAGAGCATCTCCCGACTCCCATGGATGCAGGGAAGATGATGGAGAATACGAAATCTGCCCTTCCAGCCATAGGCTGGGAGGCTTATATCCATTTTTGCCTAATCTATAGCGACTGAGGTTTCCTTTACAACAGGCAAAATAAACAAAAAAACTCACCGGAACAATGTTTCCTTTATACCTATCAACATTGCAGTACATACATTGAGCAAGTGGTCTACTTTTGGATTGTCATCTCGGGTCCTCGTTGGATATGAGAATATTCCATCCCAGATCGGAAGGACAGAAGACAAAGGTAAGGTGTGAGTCAGGAGCGGCGCAAGCCATTGGCTTCAGATAACTGTCAGTACACATGATTTGTGAAGGACAAAAGGAGGCTCACTAAGAGTAATGGGGGAGAGCCGGGTCTAATCCTTTCGCTTGCTATAGAAGATAAGACATTAGCACACAATTACTCTGAAAATAATCAGAGAGTTCACCAAGGCATTGAAAAGATCAGGGTCAGCCCATGACAAACGATCACTTAACTTCTTCATCCACGTGCTCCCACCTTCTGCGTCCTCTAGTTCTGAGAGTTCTCCCACCATGGCCTCGAACAGCCAAAAGGTATCAGCCTCAACATGAGCAAGGTTGTCGGGTATTACCTCGTGGTTGAGGACGACATAGAGAGGGACTAGTAATGACGCAATGTGAGGGGATATGTTTCCTGGATTAATGGAAGCATGCACATAAAGTAGGCGCAACAAGGCGCTTAAATGCTTTGGATGAACACTGTTCGTGGCGAAAGGTTTAAACGACAGCAAAGTTGTTGTAAAGCTGTTCGGTCCCTCGCCCTGGCTGATGTCTGGCGATGATAAAGAGATCTCCGGGGTAGCGATTACCATTGAAGAAGGTTTGTCAGACAAAAGCGACGCTCGCTTAGTATTTGTAGCATAAAGGATGTCAAGGCGAAGATTCAAATTATTGGCCGAGTTCAACTTGATATCGTCCTTTGCATCATCATCGAGTGGACAAGAACTAAATGAACCTGGGGCCTGAACGAGATCATCAAACAAGTTGGAAGGAGTAGTAGAAAGCTGTCTCGAGATATTCAGTAACGTATCATCGAGGGGATTTGACGCTGAATCCGGGGGTGACAGAGCTGAGAAAGGGTCTAGAAGTCGTTGCACCAAGCCCTACAATTAAAATGAGTATTTCTTTGTTCTCAAACATGTCAAACTCACGTAATAGCTATTGCGCTGTGATTCAACTTCCTTGGCCCGTGACGCCTTGACCGCTGGGAGAACTCCAAAAAGTAGCCTTTCAGAGAGTTCAGTTGCGTGAAAGTCCTGATGAAATTGATCCTCACTTCCATATTCGCGGCCGAATCCATCTGGGTTCATCAGGAATACCTACATGCAAGGCTGTCAGGTGATAGTACGATGCCAGGTGAAACAGGCAAACCACGGCGGCACAGACGGCGTAGATTTGGAAGGTCCAAAACCGGCGCAGCCTGCGGATCGAGTATCTCGGACACTAGCTTCAGGCTAAAAAAGCACGTTTAGATCATATAGGCTTATATGGATTAAGCCACGTACATGTCTTGACGCAGAGGTTCGGGGGTCCAAGTTATGTTGTATTCAGAGGCAATTCTTTGAAGGGCCAGATCTAGATCTTTGGCAGAGGGTGGTAGTGTCGTTGTTGTGCGGATAGCAATGGCTGCGACATGACCATCGTTATTGGTCACGGCTGAACGCGCGAAGTCCGGCCCCAGGTGCTGCGCCAAAAGATGACTGACGATTTCTAAATCTTTTCGAAGTCGGTACACGCTTCTTACCAATCTGCCTTGACCAACCTTTTAAGCCAACATATCGCGCTGAATAGATAATGGTAGAAGCGGCTTCGATGACATTTGGAGACAGTTGAGCACTATGGACTTAATGATGATATGTATAATAAAGAGACAGTAATAGACTCACCTTTGATCCAGCTCTTGGAAATGCTCTAATAGCTGTCCCACATACATCTCCAATACCTCTAACAAGTCACCTAATGCATCCTCTCGCTGCAGACTTTGGGCCTTGGCACGCGCAAGGCTAACATTTCGTTGTTGCAAGAGAGTAGCAATATCTTTGCGTGTTATAGCTCCTTGGGAATCCTGCCTTTCTTGCAACTGTCCTAGTCGCAGTGAAGTTAGTTTGAGTTGTGTCTGGAAGATATCAGTGACAAGATGAAGCGCCTTGAAAATGCACGCACTGTGACAGAGGATGCGTCCCACCGTTTATCGGTCATAATCAAATTCCAAGTCTGAGTCCAGCAACGATTGTTGGGTAAGACTCCTATGTATGACACATCCAGGTGAGTGGTTGGCGGTGGACCTGAATAAGCTGGTTCGATTCAAACTAAGTTTTGAAAACGGAAAAGATGAGGGCAGTGAAGAGGTAGAGGACTGTTTGGTCACCGGTCACTAGCGGAAGTTATCCTTCAGAACAAGTACCAAACCATACTGATTATGCATCCTTTATATGCTACTAGTATTCTTCAACAGCCTGACATTTACGGTTCGCAATTCTCACTTCCAATGTTCAACGAGAGGAATGACACTAGCCTCCGTAGGGCCAGCAGCCTCAATTGAAATTCCAGCTTGATATTCTCCTGTATGAAATTCAATGGCTAGATGGGGGTGTAGATAGAAGAGAAGTTTGACAAGGATGCTTCATTAGCTCTGGATATGTAGATCCCAAGATATCCAACATAATCATGACTACAGGGTGTAGAAATCCTGAACCTCATCTAGAAATGAAAAACAGGGGAAGGCTTCGAGAGCCTCGCCACGATGATTGAAACCTGGTCATGAGATTCTACAGTCGACGAGACCTTTGTCGAGTGAGAATACCGGCTGTTTTCACAAGAATCCGAATGGTTTGAATCAGAGGCGCGGTAAGCAAGAGCGATGTGCAACGGAATTGCTGGGACTGGATCTGCTTTTCCCTCTTGGGGCTCTGAAGCATTCTCTTGGTCAATGATGATAAAAGACTTTGAAGCCATTGCCCGATTCCGCCAAACCATGAGCGCCAGGCCAAAGACATATATGACGACTGATCATAGAAGTCAGTGAAAGACAGACGAACAATGATCACGACGACTCACGAAGGATGGGGGTGATCCAGCTACCGATTAAAATGAATGCGATGATGAATGTGCATAGTCCTTCTTGATGAGTAACTAAGAGAATAAAAAATCATTTTTAGTATCATACTTCGGAGCTCGATTGTTCAAATGAACCTTGTTTCAAGCATTGAAAACTAGGATAATGATATACAAATGCAACTGCCGTGCCTATGCAGTACTGTTAGAAGAAGGCCGGAACAAGTGTTGCCATAATCACCAAACTGGGCGATGAGAAGAATCATCATACGGGAAGCGTCTAACCATGGTCGAAAGTGTACTATCAGTCTGAAAAGAAGTCAAAGCAATGCATTTCTCGCAAACAATTTTCTTACAAAAGAAGTAGTATAACAGCGGTTGCAGAGTACGTTATAAGCATAACCAAGATAAGGGAACCTAGAGTGAGCGTTCAGTGATACAGCATTGGCGGGTGCAAAATACTGACATACGTTCCGAAACGTCTAATACAGTCCACTGAGAAAACAGTACGATACATAATATAATTGTCCACAAGAAGTCCAGGAGAGAGATACTAGCTGGATTGACTTGAGCGGCAATTAAGAGAAGCGAACCCATTTGAAAACTCACATAGAGTGATAACTCGAGTTTTGATAAAGACAGACGAATATTGCATGCCGAGAGATAACGAGCGTCTTGCGCCTCAAACTTCGAGCTGTAAACACTTCTCGTTGGCCTTCCAGAGACCTTTCGGAGAGATGAGGTGAAAGCTCTTGATGAGCCGCAGACACCGTGAAACTATAGTTGAAGAAACATCAGCACAGTTTTTATGAAGACGAACTATGGGTAAACAAAAGAGGAAGAGAAGCCATTGGCATACATTGACAATGACAAGGGGCCAATGAATGAGACAATAGCATGCCCATACTGACCGAATCGGCCTAAAAATAGCTTTCCACGTGCCAACCACATTTTGCGTTTCGATGACAAGTCCTTAGCTACATAAGAAGCGGTAAAGGGTTCGGCGGGCGTGCGCAATGCACTATCACAGCACTCACAATAAGAGATTCGAACGCAGTGGTGGCAAGCTTTCCCCACAGGGGTTTTGATGCTATCCCACTTGCCCATTGTATTTAGTCTTAGTAGGTCTAACGTGGCGTATCCTTACCGATATGTCCATAGCTAATACTTAGCATAGGTAGATATCGCAATAGTAACATAGTAAGAGACTACTTAAGTACTTAGATAGATAGATAAATTACGAATAATCCGTTTTCCTCCAGTTATTTCTTTCCCTTACTAAGCTTCTTCTTCACATTCTTCGCTTCTACCTCAAATCTACTTCTTTTTCTCGCATGTTCAACAAATTCTTCCTCTCCTGCGTGAATACGTTTCTGGCCGCCTCCTTGCCGACTTCGTCGAAGAAAATCAACCTTTTTAGATTGTTGCCTTAGCTCGTCGTAGCCATCACCCATTCTAGTCCCAGACCCTCCGAAGCCGCCGAAGTTAACTCTTTCAACACTTCTCAAGACGTCACCAAACTCATCTTCAAGCCCTCCTGCTCTTCGGCGATGCTTACCGCCGCCAGTTAAGCTGCCGCCTAATGCAAGGTCAGCCTCATCCCGAGCACGTCTTCGAGCATCACTTTTCTTCATCAGTACTCGGGAGAAATTCTCCTCTTCGAACTCATTGAGCCGTTTCAAATAAGCGGCTCTACCAGAGACTAGAGAAGGTGTAGACCCAAGACCGGAGGTTGACTCAATATGAGGACGGGAGGCATCCGATGATAATGAAGCAAGAGCCGAAGGGACAAGTGGGCGTTCCTTCCTCCTCTGTGACTTTGAATTTTCGGTGTAAGGGACGGGGGCAACACGAGGAGGACGGTAAATTGCATCAGCATCAAAGACACCACGTTTTTCCTGGTGAAAATAATCATTGTGTGCTGATTCGTCGGCAAGATCATCGTTTTCATCATCGTTGACCAAGAGGTTGTGCGGGTTGGGGCGGAATGCCAGTGGATCTGACAATGAATTAGGTCCGAAAGACACAGATGTACAGATCTCGAGAATACCTTCGACGAGATTGGCAGTGTTTTCTGGTTCCTCCGCAACTCTGACAAGTTTTTCTATCTGATAACGCATCCTCGTCTCGAGGACGCGAATCTTTTCAAGGACAACCCGTCCTTCTACCATTGAATCCACAAGATCTCCAAGACCATTACCACGGCAATGCCTTTCTGAAGCACTGAAAAGGAGCTCAGCGCGAGTCCGCGTGTTTAGGGAATGACCAGTTGCACGACGTGAAGAGAGGAGTACCAACGAATTCAAGTAAGAGATAAGAGTCTGATGTTTCAAAGAGAGTAAAGAAATTCCGTCTTTGAAGTCTAAAGCGCCATTGCTGAGAAAGATATAAGGGCTAGCGTATTGGGAGAAAAAGTATGCGGACCTTTGCTGAAGAGATTGAAGAACTTCTCGGACGGAAGATATGCTCGCAGACATATCGCCTATAGCATTTGTGAGTTGGACAGAGTCGATATGGTTCTCCATCGCCTGATACCTGAAAGAGCATATAAGCGGAGGGACAAGTCACAAAAAGGCAAAGAAAGGAGCCTGATCAGTTAACGGTTTTCTAGGCCGCCGCTTGAGAAGCGTAGTGCATGACATCAATCGATATCAGAGCCCAGTGCGTTTCATCGTCAAGAAAAAATATTCAAACCAACTCACTATAGCGGTTAGACTGAAGTGTAAGAGATGTTTGGAGTAAAATACACGTAGTGAAATCCTCATGTGTACTTATGTAAGCGCACAGGTACGTGGCACTGCAGGGCTCTGCATAGGGCTTTGTAACATCAACACTACATGTACTAAGTACATACACTTGAGAGTGCTTGTTTAAGTGCATAAGTACTATCATGTCGACCAAGGGTAAGGCTGAACGTTTCTTCCACAAGATAGCCAATGTATGTCTCTCTTCATCGGACTATCTTCATTTCAAGTTGACCTAGGTTGACCTTTCGTCAGAGCAGAGAGCAAGATGAAAGTAATCCTTCACCCAAGAAGGCGACCAACGACAGCTTTTTTCCAGAGCTAACTCATTCGTTTGATGCCCTTAGCCTATCAGATTCTCCTCGTACCAGCCATGCAAACGGATTCGTGGGCGGCTTTAATCCAGCTGTTTTCGTTACCAATAGTTCCCCAATTGTACCAGCTCCCATGCCGACTCCCTACATACCCTCACCGATCGTGGAAAAACCAGTCGTCCAGTCTTTAACCATGCAAATGGCTCTTCATCCCGAGGGGCCCTATGTAAGGCCCGCTTTGGAACCCATCCTCCCGACGTCCAATAAAATCCCATCCACAGAGTCTAATCCGGCTGCATCAACAGCACCTGCACTGGGTGAAACAAACAATTCCGCTTCGGCTAGACATGTGAGAAACCGTACGCGTGTGACATCTCCGCCAACCAGCCCCCAGAACCAGAGTTCTGCAACACCTGGACGACAACAGTGTGCTGGAGTTACCAAGGCTGGAAAGCAATGTACACGTCAAGTGAAGCTAGGAAATCTAACGCAATACGACTGGTCTGATGACGGGTCGGGGAATGAAGTTTTTTGCTATCAACATCTGAAAGAATTGATGGGGCCAAATGGTTTTTACAGTAGGAAGAATGGTGCATGGATTGAGTTTGCAGGTGAATCGATTTGTTGACATCGTGCTCGCCACTGAGAAAATCTCATTAGATTGGATTCCATCTTACCTTCAAGTCGAGACTCAAGTTGCATTACGCGTCGAGATGGAGAAAGCTCGGTCTCCCAATGACGTTCCAGGATATATCTACGCATTTGAAATACGAGGTACTATCTCATGGAGCTCAATGCGTTCTTGGTAATCTCACAAACCTGAATATGCCCAATGATTCAGATCCAGATGAAATGGGAAATTTTAAAGTCAAAGTGGGCAGAACAGTGAATCTCGTTAAGCGCATCGATCAGTGGGAGAAACAATGTGGGTCTAGAGAACAAGTGCTCAGAGGATATTATCCTGGAGCGGTCAAATCCGACGATGGTGGAACTAGCAGCCTGATGAAAGGACGTCTGAGAGCAGGAGAAGCAGGTCCGTGGTGCCACCGAATGGGTAAGAAGTTTCTTCAAGACGTCGTACACGTTACTAAGCCTTGCTTTGGTGAAGAGAGATTAATACACATTGAATTGGCAGATCTGGCCACTTCTGCTATATACCTTGTACCCACCTGGCCGAAAGTCAGTCCACAGATAAGTGACCCGAGTCCGTCGGTGAAGAGGTCCATCGGCCAGCGTGCACCTTGTCCAGACTGCGGCAGTCACCACAAGGAGATCTTTGAGTTTAAAAGGCTCATAGGGCGACTCAAAGGGCAAGAATGGGAGGAAATCATTCGACCGGTGGTCCAGAGGTGGGGTGAATTTGTGGGACAGTGCGTTTGATATCACCCGTGATATGTAGGACAATAAGTAACTTGAGTACCATTACAAATTTCTTTTCAACTGAGATGGTCTACATAAGTGCTCTTGTGTATTGGTCACTTGGCGAGGGCGTACTACACACATGTTATCGCGTACCACGTATGCTACGGATTTCCTCTTTTCGGCTACCATACCTACACTTACACCACTAAAAAGCTTCACTTCATGGGATGCCAGCCGATAAAGTCGTCGCACACTACTGTCAATGTGAGGGCCGTCTTACAACTTGTCCCCAAGTTATAGATATTTAGCTGAATGTGACACTCAGTGGGAAAGACACTGGACGTCAAAGACCCAACGTTCGACGGGAAGTATAGTACCAAGTACTAAACTTGAAGCTTGAAGCTTGAAGCTTCAAAGTCACGATATTCTGACGTAAGTAAATCGATTTCGCATCAATCTTCCGAGTCTACGTCTTTCTCCACGCTCCCCATCTTGCTATCCATACACAATACTATTAGGACATGGAAGGGCTCAACCAACTACGAAACGTTACATCAAACCCAAGTACCTCGCAGGGTTCGCCTGATGAGGAATCAAAGTATGCGCAAGAAGAACAAGCGAAACGGGACCTGATGTCGACAGTATTAGACCCAGCTGCTCGAGAACGATGTATGTTCGATAGTCACTTAGGAATGTGTTATCGACTTATCTTTCAAATAAACATGTAACAGTATCACGAATTTCTCTCGTTAGTCCCGAACGATCAAAACAGATTGAAGGTATCCTGTTCCGAATGGCACAAAGTGGACAATTGCGAGGAAGAGTATCAGAAAGCCAACTTATAGAGTTACTCGAACAGGTAGGTCCGTCCACCTGATTTCTAACGACGCTGATCGAATCGGGCTTTTTGAGATGGAGGATGTCCAGGGGAAGGGTGCAATCAGGAAGTCGACTATTGTGGTACGCTGGATATCATCTGTGATATATGTTTATTGATATATGTGTCTACTCCAGTATCAGCGAAGAAAGGAGCTAGACGATGACTTTGATATTTGAATAGTATCCGTCCTATTTGTGGCGGGATTTCTATTCATTTATTTTGCTGCAATACCCCGCATTGGGCATAGCCTATGCGATCTACTATCAAGTAGCATCAAAAGTTGATCAAAAGAATCAGTGGCGCCAATCTGGTGAATAACTATCCAGGTTGCCAAGGTGAGCAACACTTCCACTTTGCGACATCGAATATGCCGGAGAGGCTTCTGTGTCAAGAACTCCGCTATTGTCAGTCGGTTGGGGCGGCCTGAAGTTCTGGATCACAAATCACCGAGACGGGTCAAAGATGACAATGTAATGCGACAGTAAACATAGCTCACATAGAGTCGGCCTTCGGCATACAACTCATCCAACTTTTCATCAAAGGTCCCAGCTTCTTCAAATTCGTTGTAAGCCTTGTAGAGTTTTAACGCAGACCTCGCATCTTCTATTGAGTCGTGCGCATCCATTTGGATTTGTTCGTGCAGCACAAACCATGACAGAAATCGTAACGATAGTCGACGTTGGCGTGATCTGAGGAAATAAAGATCAACTGTGTCGATGACCTGCTCCGGTGGCACATAGATATCTATGACAATGAATTCTCAAAAAGGATGCATGGGTTGTATTGGAATTGTAACTCACTGATGATCCGAAAGTCCTTTGAAAGCCCATGGCCAATAAACACGCATCCACGATCAACAAGAAGACGAAGCTTCTTGTACACAAGTTTAAGTGGGGTTAGGGTATGCCGAGAAAGGTGAGGATCCAGGTCACCAACTACAATGAGAGTGAGTAATTCGGTGGGATGATGCGAAAGGGACCTACATTTAATACCTGAGAATTCAGTCAGGTAATCAACAATAACTTCACTTGTGTGAATGTGATCGTCAATAAAAGGAATTCCTTGCTTTGGACCATCTCCGCGTAAGACAGAGACTCGCGCCAGGCTTAATCGCGCAGGTCGAAGAACCTTCTTTGTTCCGTCTGACCGGAACTCAGTTTCTTCCTACAAGATAGTCTCAATATCCTGGTCAGCAGATTCAATGATGGTACAAACTTGTTGCATCGAGACGAATTCGGCGTCAATGGCGACAAAAGTTCCTGGCCGAGGTAGTTCATTAGGCAACAGCACTTCATGCTTGATAAGGCGGGGATCGCGGTTTCTAGGAAAATTTTGTTAACCGCTTGGTTTGGTTGATGATACAGGAGACACACAAAGAGATTGATGTATCGTGGCAAAGGATGGTTTCGTCGATACTGTTCGGAAGTCCGCTATAATCGAGGACTTCGGGTAGGTCACTCCGTTCATAATAAATCATCGCAGGAACCTTCGAGATAAGGAGCTCTATGATTACCGTGTACTTCAAACAAATTTACTGACCTTCCACTTGTCTGGGAAGCTCAACGCCTCCTCCTCGGAAATATTTCGAACCACAAAATCATTGAAGATGAACCAAGGACTGGCCAGATCGGTACACTTTTCTGCCTCAGGAACTGGAAGTGACGACAGTAATATCAGGCATCATAAATGTCGAATTATATGGGCGCACCTCTGATTATAGCTACAAGATGGGACTGCGTATCTTTGGTCAATATCTGGACAACAAGAGACTTGGAGATGGTCAATTCTCAAACGAGAGTAGATCAATGGGCCAACAAACTCTGATAATATATTCGACACCGACCGGGTCGTCCACACCGCCGACCTGACCATGCAACTCGAGACGCGTTTGTAAAAACGTTTGACCCCTGACGTCGAGCCACAAGTTTAAGTTTTCCTCGTTATAAATACATGCGTTAAGGGCCAAAATGGGCGGGAAATCCTGGGATGGAATGGAACGTCGAGATATAAAGGACGTGGGTACTGAGCACTGTTGACAAATCGCCTTGTGTGTAACTTGACGGAAAAACGAGTGCCGCAAGATACTGGTAAAGTCAGTAGCTGGGTGTGGTTCATTGGAGGGTCCCTGATTTTGAAGAGGTGAACAACCGATTGGCCATTGAGGAGAAATGCTACGATTGACCTTTCGAGGATATACCAAGTCCACAAGGTGGGTCATATTGTCTTTTTCTCGCACTGCACCGCAACTTGCGCAAGTAATGGCGTTCTTACTGTCAATGCCAAGGAGTTGAGTAATAGGTGGTGCCGACGGTGGACGTGGGTTAGATGGGCCGGACGGAATCTTCAGCAAAAGGGGATTAGTAGGGAAGGAATTCCCTTCTGAGCTCAAATGTTCGATCAAAAAGCGATGGAATATTTGGATCCTATGGGCGTAGTCGACTTCAGTGCTGTCTCTTCCGTAGTCCACGAGTTCGATGGAGTTTGAAGCTGTTTTACAACATGAGCGACTCGAAAGTGAGTGGCATCAAAGGATGACTGATACCCAGCGCCAGAACTCCAACCGTCTTGCAAAAGTTGCTCGACTGACAGTTCGTACCTCTCGCATCTTCCAGCATACGTACGACGAAGCCTAACTCACAGAGTAAGCAGTGCTCCCTCGGGCAATTGGTAGTGATATGTGATTTTGCCAAAGTTCGAATAGGGAGACAATAATGCATGACTTGTAGGACAGAATTCGTATATGAGTTGAAGATATGGGTCTCTAGTCCGCTGTACTCAGTTTTGTTGTAGAATCTCAAGTTGCATGCGTGTGAAAAGCCGATTCTCTATAAGAGTGAGAGCGACCACGTACCCAAAATCAAAATCTTCAACGCCGAACTTGGAGTACTCGATCTCCACCTGACGGTACATTCGTGGAACTTCTCCGTCTACGTATTCATAGGCTGGAATAGAAGATTCGATCTGGAAAACGAAACTGAGAAAGGTCCACTCGGATCACTGAAAGCTTAAACCCAGACCTTGGTCGCCTTTCCGCTTCGAAATCGACCATTATGCCTTGATGATTCCACGCTGACCACATTTCGACGTCCTTTGAGCTCTCTGGGAAGGGCAGCATAAGCTACAGTGTCTTTCATTTTCATTGTATTAAGAAGTTGGGCGGGTATCTTTGAAGGGGGCGGGTACACAACAGTAGACGGCTCCAAGAGCGGTGTCCATGCTGATAGTAGTTGCGTGTTATAATGAGGCAGTCCTATTGTGTTTAAAGGCCTGTTGAAGATAATCAGGCTTAATCTTTCCTTGAGACGGGACCAAATTTACATGGAGTCTGTCCAATCTATTTCGGCCAACTCGGCAGGGGTGTCTGCCCAATCAACTGGTTGTCCGTCAAATCCATTGAACGGAATTCCGGCCACATCCTCCGCTTGAGAAAGGATATGAATCGCCCCATCGGCATCTCCAAACGCCATGTACGCCGCAGTCGCGGACACAGAACAAGAGGTCACATAAGAAGCCAAATCAAGCTGAAGAAAGTTGTCAGGTCAAGTCATGATCATGAGTTGTCTGATTGGAAGTACTTGATAGAATTCGCCCGCAGCGGCAGGGTTCAAAACGTCCACAATGTTGACTAGTCCTTGGTTTGAAACAATCACAATAGTTGAGGCTCGCTTCGGCAGAACGTGTATGAAGGCAGGGCCTGAAGAGAAAGCAATCGGTGGCAAGGAGCGCATTGTTCTCAGGTCATATATCTTCACTAGAGGGTCGGGAAATGGTCGGGATTGTCTGATTGAAATGAGCCCATTATAACCCAGACCATCAAAATGCCGACCTTTCGCCAAGCCCAATAGTGAATGCGAAATTACCAGTCGTGTCAAGTCCTTGAATTCCACCTGTGTGCGCTCTGACGTGATTCTCTGCGGACCTGGTTGAATTGGAACGAGGGTCATGCGTGCGCAGATACCCATCCGAAGACCCTGATAATAGGACAGTATTCGAGGCCTGCAAATGACTAATTATGGAGGAGGTGGCTGTTTGCCGAAGAAGGACTCCCGTCAAAGAGTTTATATAGAGCAAGTCCATTTCAGCAGTGGATGCGGCTACGATGTTGGAATTCGCAGTATTTGAAAAAGATGTTATATTTGATGAATGACTATCACCTCAAAAATTAATAAACCGATGAGAAGTGTGCTGTCTGTCGGTCTCACCGGAAATACCATTTGTTCATTCCGCCTTTCGCCCAAGTACCGAACCCCTCACCCGATAGGCCCAATGCACGTACATGATTCTCTCCAGAAACTATTTTCTTGACTGCAAGGTTGCCTCCTACCTTGAAGGACACACCACGAATGCCTCGTGTTCCATAATATCCAGTAACATCCCCCAGATTTGAACCTGCCCAAAGGATATCCGACACGGGGTCAAACGAGAGAGCTGTCACAGGCTGAGGGAATGAAAGGGTTATAGGAGTGATCTTTCGATAGGAAGTAGACATTTCTAGGAGACGATCATAGCTGAAAGTTGTCGATGGGACACTAGTACTGAGTCACGAGATACGAAGTAAGATTTCGGATGACTTCGGCTTTTATGCCTTAGATCCCTTAGAAATTCTGGCCCTAGGTATATGTGGTATCTAATGTATTGTTAAAATATTCACTACATAGTTCTGTCTTTTTTCATAATCATGGAGGAATGGTCATCTTGAACGTGAAATAAAACGTTGCAGATTCCGCAGCCTTACAAAGACGAGACAACTTAACAAAACTATTAAATCATATTTGTGGACATACACCAAGTTAAGCCCAATTATGAAGGTGGTATGATGAAGGACCTCTATAAGTACTTGTTGACTATTCCTGTGCATGAGCTGCATCTCTGAATGGAAGAATCATATGTAATGGTTTACAAAAAAAAACGACGAAATCCTGGAACGACCTGACGTACGTTATCAGGTCGTTCCAAAATATTCTCCTGTTGCAGCTACCACATATACAATTGCGTTCAGGCCAAGATAAAAGACCATAGGTATTAATCCCATCACGATGTTACCTAGAATTCCTCGACGTACAATGGTTTCCCAGATTTCAGTCTTGATTACCTCAGGTGCCGTGGGCGAACGAAATGGACCAACAAGCCGATAAAATGAAGTGAACGACGCGCCGAAGCTGTAGGGAGTCACAATGATGACTTGTGAAAATAAAAAACTCAGGCAACCAACAGACAACTTACCAATAACATATAAGGACATGAGAGCCATATTCTTGCCAGAGTTCCCATAGACCCGGAGCTGCTCCTATATCCTTTGCCAGCGTGCTCATATAAGCCGAATGATCTACGCCGTATTTGATTCGAGCTGTGTCCTTGACCAACAAGTGATAATGCGGCGGAGCCAACGGCGTTTTCACCTGGCCCTTGATAACTGATATCCAAAAGAACACTTGCATTTCAGCGAGGGGTGGAATGGCACCTAACTTATTATCAATTTTTTTGATGCTGTAAGACTCAGTGAACCTTCGCACCAACACCAGGTCGAACGAATCCGATGAACGCCACACTCTCATCCCCCACCTTGGTCACATTCCTCATGTCAGCCTCAATCGGGGTGGCGTAGCCACTATCTTTATCAAGAAAATCAAAGTTTTGTGTATAACCAGTCGCGAAAATTATCAGCTCAGGTTTGATAACCCGCTTAGCTATACGCATGGCATCCTTTCGAGAGCTTATTGGAAAAATGACACTGCCATCTTCCGAAAAGGCAGTTGGAAAAGGTGCAAAATCGACGACAAAATCGGTCTGTGGGGGAGAGTCTTCCGGGGGATCGATGTACCTAGAGAAAAATTCCAGATAACGTGGACGACGCCTATACGGGCGGTTGATGTACGGCATAGCTTTGTGAGACTGATATATCCCTAAGTAAGATGAAATGTTGTATTTTCACCCATTTCACCTTGTTCAAAAACACGTAAGCTCGTCCCAGGCGGCTAGGTTCGAGTTCACCAACCTAACCTAGCAGTGTCAACAAATTTTGTGGTATTATATGCTCGTCGATTCTTACCCATTGGTTACAACCGGATTGTGTACCTCAGACATATTGGAAATGTTAGTCTATGTCAATCTATGAGGAGACATGAATTGTTGCCATTTACCAGTAAGCAGCCACATGACACGCTTCAGGACGAAGTCGGAAATACTGCAGAGCCTCTTAGTTTCGGAGTGAACAGTAGATCATCTAGCAGACTGACAACCATCGAATGTGAGAGGCAGAGACCCATGGATGCTGTGAAGTACCTCAGCTTCCGCAAGTAACCATAAACCGAAATAGTTCATACAACATAAGCAGTCTCAGCCAAGTTTGTAATCAAGGTATCGATTGGAACTGGTTTCTTTGACCTAAACTTGAGTCCTAAAATCTCAAAGTCATTCTTGCACAGATTGTTATCAGTTACGTCAACTCGACTTGTTAGTAGACACACCAAGGCCTTGGGAAAAGATAAAAATCTGCAGGATTTGTGATCACTGAATGGCATCGATGTCAAGCAATTAGAACATACCCAGAGCGCGAGCAGAGTGTAACTTCGGTTGCTCCTGCCTTGACAGCTTCATAAGCAATATCCAGACCTGTTTCGCCTGTACCCAGAATCATAACGCGCTTCCCTGCCAGTTGACTTCGTGTTTTGTACTTATGAGAGTGGATGACACGGGGTCCATTCGGTTGCGTCTGCGCGGTGAAGTGCTCAATTCCGGGGATCGTGGGAATAGATGGAAAGACATGCAGGCCAGTGCAAACTATGACATATTCAACATGAAGAAGGGTAGGAGCTGGACATCTTTCTTGTTAGAAGAAACTGTCAACTGTGTCCTGAACCTACATGTGCTCGATCGACCCTCGAGTTCGGGATATTTGTGGAGATACGACACTGTGTGCCCTCCCAACGGGTTTCTTCGTATATTAATGACCTTTGCCTGGAATCTGATTCTTGGGAAAATGTCGAAATGGTCACAGTATGCCTGGAGATAGCCAACATATTCCTAGTACATACGTGTTCAGCTTACGGGACGCCCAAAGGCTTAGTGGAAGCTTGAACCTCCAAAGTCAAGTGGTCCGGATGCGAAAGAGGCAGACGGAAGTCAGAGAAGCTCGTGAGTTGCTTGGAAGACACAAGGTTTGAATTCTGCTAAAGGTTAGAAAGTGTAACGTCTGTCTACCAAAAAAGATATACTTCATAAGAGCGATACCTAAGAGTGCCCCCAATATTGGATCGCTGTTCCAGTACAATTGGGTCGAAGGGAAATGCGGGTGTGGCAGCTTCAAGGAGTGCTTTACAGCTTACAAGGCCGGAAGGACCGGCGCCTATGATTGCCACTTTCATGATACGACGGTGATATGTATAGCTCGAATCCCGATGGGGACAATACCTTGAACCCAATACTTGGTGGTCTGGCGGACTTGTGGCGGACAGCAAGTTAAGTGACAAACTCAATGATGTGACACGATGTTACTTTCTAGGAACTCCTCCGGCAAAGTACGACTCCGACGTCCTCAACGGCTGTAAGTATCATCCTAGTCCTAAGTACGTACATTAACGTACGCGTCTCAGCCTTATTAAAACCGTCGGCATTTTCCATCCGGCATGAGATCTCTTTTATGTAAAAGACATGTGTGTATAAGAGCCCATGGTACTTCATCATTAAGAAGTATCATTCTCCATGATGTTCCTTGGACTTTCTGTTGTTCTCTCTTCGATTCTTGGCACAACCGCGCAGTCCCAATGCGCAACTTGTCCCTCAGCAGACCTCGCTGGAAATCCGCTCATCGCTAACAGTGGTGGGACCCGAGGTGTTCCTAGATTCTGCGGGTATGTACTTTGTGAGGCTGAAACATTACTAACAGAGGTTTATCTATTCTCCAATAGTTTCTCTTCAGATGCTGGTGCTGGACCGCAAACTCTCTGCTT